>MU225827.1:1019023-1046346 GCA_018584345.1 Thuja plicata | reverse complement strand
GTTAGGCTCTTAATTGGTGAATAAATCATAGTTTCTTCATAATACTTTCATATCATCCTTACTTTCATAAGTTTAGATTATCATTTTGAAGGAGATTTGAGACTAGTTCTTCATACTAGCTCTTGAACTTTCTTCTTGTTCTCATACTCTTGCATATTTGCATTGGGATCCATAGTATTTGCGTGTTTGAGAGAGCACACTCACATCTAATCTAGATAAGAAAATCAAAATGAGTAAAATAGGGTGCTTCATTTACTCATTTTTAGCTTAATCTGATGTTATCTGGTATTCTTATTATTTGCTTTGATCTCTTACATGTTTATTTTAAATGATATATGTGCTAACCCGCTAATGTTTGCATGTTTGAGCTTGCTCCCAATAGATTGAAGGATTTCCATATACACACTAGTGTTCTTGGATCACAAACTGGAATCTCAATGATTTGATCTAGATTTACTGGATTCTTATGCTTTCTCTTCTTCTTTGAGACTTGTGGGGACGCAGATGTATGAACTACCATTGCTAGTTCATTTTTCCTCTCTAAAGTTCTTGGTGAAGGCTTTTTTGAAGATGCTTCTTGTGTTTTCTTCTTGGGGTACACCTGTTAGTTTGATGAAGACGTCTCTCCATCAACCTTGGGTGTCTCTGGATATTTTTCTTTTATTTTCTTCTCCAACTCATCTTTCTTTGCTTCTTCACTCTTATCTTTCTGCATGTCCTCTTCTACCTTTTGTGTTTCTTCTTTACTTTGATCAGCAGACTTATCTTTCTGATCATTGGTTGCAACTTGCTCTGCAGTTGTGTCCTTTGTGTCATCTTTGGTGTCTTTTGCTTCTTCATCACCCTTGTCCTTGGGTGTGCTTGTATCTTCTATATTAGTTCCTTCATTAACCTCTAGTATATTGATTGCCTTCATTAATACTAGCATATTGATTTGAGTGCTAGCTTGGTCTATATCTAGAGTGGTGTCCTACTCCTCAGTTTGGTCCTTTTGAGCAGTGACATCTTCATCTTTTTGAATTTTCTCTGCAGGATCTTGTTCTGTTGTATCAATGACTGAAGTGTCTGGCCATACTTCATCAGGAACATCCATGTCCTTATTTTCTTGGGTCTCCATTTTTTGTTGCTTGATCTGATCCTTAAGTGATATGAATATAACATCATCTTCTTTCTGAGGATCTTTATTAGATTCATATTGTGTGATGTCTTGAATTTCAATATCATCCATGACTTTTTCCAAATCTATTGGCTCTAGATGTTCAACATTGTCCAAAGCAATGTGCTGAGGACTTTCCTTGTCTTTCTCCTCCTCTCTATGAGGTGTGTCGGTGAGAAGTAACTATTCCTCATGACTTGTTGACTCTATAGGAAGATCTAGGATTTTCTCCATTTTTTTTCGGTCATTGTGTCCAGCTCTATGAACTTATTCTCTAGCACTTTGTAAGCCCTTATTTTGGATAAATTTTTTTTGGAGTGCTTCTTCATTATCTCTTTGATTTATTCTATTTTAGATTCAGGAGGCATAAGTGTGACAAGTACCCTCTCCCTTGCTTCTCTTTCTATTTGTAGAGCATATGACTATTGTTGAGATAATCTGTTACCCAGCTCTTTAGGTATTTGGTTGACAAATTTAGCTCGTACATATTTGAATTTCACCATTGACCTAATGATTGCCTCTTGTATATTATTTTGGTCCTCTGGTTTTAATGTATCCCATTGTCTGATTTTATTATCATACATAGTGCCAGATGCAACAATGGATTCAACAGCCTCATCAATTGTTTGATTTCTGAAATTTTTCTTTGTTACATCAGGCTCATCATCTTTGGTGTCTTCTATGTCAACTTTTTTCCTGAGCAATCTTTTTCTCCTCTTTGTAGGTGTTTGTTTCTTTGTTTTCTTCTCTGTTTTCTTTGTTGGTTTCTTCCTCTTATAGGTCCTTACTTGACCTTTCTTAAGAGGTGTGGTTTTTGTCTTAGCCATTTGACTCCTTGTTCTCTATTTCTTTGTAGGAGGTGGAGGTGTATCAGATTTAGTTGCCTCAGAATCTGATTTATGTTCATCTTTCCCTTCACCAATGGTGCCTTGTTCATCAGTTTCCTCTGTTTGTTTGTGTTCCTCCTCATTAACTAATAGAATATTTTTAAGATTCTTACCCATTTTATTCTTCTTATTGACAGTCTTCTTGATTTCTAGGCCTCTTTTTATCTTTGACCTGAACTCTTCATAGGTTCCAAACCTTGGTTGTTTGTTGTCAATTGGCTCATTGATCAATGGATCAATGACATTGGTTACTTTATCTATGTTGATTTCATAATCAAGTGGGGCTAACCAAACTGTCCTTGGTACAACTTGTTTTATTTGGGTAAATTATGTATCCACCATAAAACATATCTCATCCCTATGTTGTTCAATTAGTTGCTCAGGGATTCTTGTTCTTTCCATCATCTTTTCCTTGAATTCAAGGAAGTATGTAGTCATAACAGACTCAAAATTATCACCTAGTGACTTAATTAGCTCACTAATTTGTAGTGTCACTGGCTTTGTAGTGTCCCACTTTACTTTTCCTACTGAAGGAAATTATTCTTGAAAGTAGAAAATATACACATGATAAGTGAGGTGAACTTACATGTGTTAGTCTTTGCAGACCTAATTGTTTTCATGTTCTCATCAAGTTGCTTCAGCAAGATCTCACATAGATCCATCTATATGCCCTTGATCACTATCTTGTAAGTTGTGCTTACTGATGTTGATGATATGATGTTCATCCTGCTTGGCTGAAAGATCTTGTAGCCAATTACACATGCACTAAACCTCAGTTCCTCATCGTTGATGGTGTTCACTTTGAGACCTTTGTTATCCCATTCAGCTTTTGTAAGCTTTTCAACTTCTGGCCTAGAAGGATGCTTGTGAGCCTTAGGCTTGTCATTTATTGGATAACAAGTGGCAGCATGAAGGACATCCTTAGTGATTTTCTTCGGTTGATCTAGCCATAGCTTATGATCATGCATTCTACTAAGTACCAACCTGATCCAGTCAGTTTTGAAGTCCCTTGGGAAATGTAGGGCATTAGTTATCCCTTTAACCTCTAAGTGTTTGTGCTCTTCCTTTAGGTTCCCTTCTACATCACAAATCTTCTTGTAAGCTTCATCCATCTCTAGATCACCTTTCAGCAATCTTACAGTGAATATAGGACCTTACATCCTCTACCAGCAAAACCCTAGGTGGAATCTTAGAAAATGCATTGATTTCATCGGGTTGCGATGCAATCTCCAAGCATATCTTATATTTGGGATCTACATAGGTGCTATTCTTGATTAACATAACCACATTCTTCTTATCACTCTTGATCTTAGCAGTTCTTGAAGTGGTTGCCATCATTTTTCAAGTTTTAGGGCTTTCTTGAAAATAATGACAGAGTTCTTTCGGTGCCCTTGGTACTTACTTTGATATGTAATACCGGTGAATGATCTATTTGTGGTGCATTGGATTGATTTGAGGACACTCTGTTGAATTCTCTTTAATCACTCTACTTTTTCTCTTCAAATCGCGGGTGCAAAATGAAATGCTTCTGTTGATTATTTATAGACTTTTTCCTTAAGTCTATCATAAATGCTCAACAACTCGTCGGGTCATGAAGATGGAGTTCATCAGGAAGACTTTCAAAGTCACTGTCAATGTTGTCAGGATGCTTGGGATGGCTATTTAGAATTTTTCTTTTTACCGACAAATATTGGTATTCTGTCATGTCAACTTCATAACTTTGCTTCCTTACCGACGGGCATCGGGTTACATTAGCAACTTAGCTATTTTATGCGTTGACCAAAAAATTCTTGATAAGTGTAGACAAATCATCTATTATGTTCACTGATGAATTTTGGTATGTGTATACCGACGGGGTTATTTTCTCATAATTGTAACAAGTAACATAATATGCATCTTTAGTTATGCATATTTTGACTATCTATCAATTGTATAATGGAACTGATGCAAAATATGACTTGGTGTAGTGCAGTTCCATACTTACTTATTTAGCTTAAGGGGGGGTGGTAATGTCACCAGATCCATTGGATGGGATGTCACCATTTTCATTGCTTGAAGCTTTTCTCCACATTTTATCTCTAGCCCTCCGGATATCTTCAATGGTGTTTCCATTGGGATATGTGCTTGTCTCTATCATTGGGTCTTTGCAGTCTTTCTTGAGATGACCAACTTTGTGACAATGTAAGCATGTCATTCTGGGGTTTGACCAGCCTCTAGACCTTTTGGTCCATGCTCTCATGGAGTTTGCATCAATGTTACCATTTCTACCACATGTTGTACAATTTGTCCATGTACTGTAGTCCCATACATATTGATTACTGATTCTCTTTGGTTGATAGGGAGTTTCTTGACCTTTAGGCTTCCATGCTTGCCTTTTATTTTTCCTTTATTAATTAGTTGTGTGCCCCTTCATCTTGCATGTAGGAAAGTATTTGTCCATGTAGGTTTCCTTCTTTGGTTGATCCATCTTAGACTTACATTCATATACTTTATGTCCTTTCTTGTTACATTTATAACAGAATCCTATGAATGAAGATGTGGATTTAGGAATACCTTTCATTTTGGCTCGGCATACATTTGATGTGTAGCCTTGCTTTACACAGTGTTTTCATGTCAGATTTCTTAGTCTTGGATTTTCATAGACATTCTTTGGATTGGCTTGATTTGATGATTTTCCATTCTCAGTAAAACCTAGACCATTGTTGTTGTTGACTCTTCGTTGTCCTTCAAGAAAATCATCCATTATTTTATTTCTTTCTTCATCCTTTCTAATAACTTCATTACGATGTTGCTTAATTCTAACCTCATGCTTTAGTTTTTCATTTCCTTCTCTTAGTTCACCGATAGCTTGTATTCTTTCAATGAGTTCTATATTCATTCTATTTGCTTCTTGACTCATAAGAATAATCTAATTTGTAATCTCATGGTGATGCTCAGTATGTCTTTGAATTTCTAACTCCTTCTCTTGTAGCTTCTCTTTAATCTTCCTTTTGTCATCAATAGCTAGTGTTCTTTCTATTTCAGCTTATCTAGCATAACTCATCACATCAATCATTCCTACCATCTAGGTCTCTTGATCGATTTGTAGCATCTTTATTTGTTCTGTCAGATGTTGATTGATCTTATTTATATTTGTGATGTTCTCTTCTGATGTATCTAATGTAGTACTTGTATTTGATCCTGAAGATTCAAAGAAATATGGAATCTCTTCTTCTTGATAATGTTTTTCATTTCTTCAGGTTGCCATACCTTTCCTCTCATCCAAAAACTCTCTCATCTTGATTCTCGATTCTCTATACTGCTCATAGAACATCTATATCTCAAGATTTTTGTTCTGAATATTCTTATCAAGTTTTTACTTCTACATTGTATAATCTTTTCGCTTAAGCCTTTAAGCTTTCCAAGAAGATACTTATCTCTGATACCAATTGTTGGGATTAATGGGAAGTAGTACTGAGAGGGGAGGGGTGAATTAGTACCTCTAAACCTTTTACCTCTTTTCACCTTTCATCATTAGTAATCATTCTTTCATGTATTGCCGACCATTACTAATGTTCTTCTTATGCAAGTAGTATTAATTCATAATCTTTAATTGTTTGCAACATTCATAAAAACATCTATGAAAGTAATAAACACATAACACAAGATATGATATTGCAGAAAAATCCTGTTAGGAAGTAAAAACTGTGGTGGGGATGGCACCCACAAAACTTCACTATATGCAGAATGGAAGGGAGCCGATAAAGGATTACAATTGATCACTTATGATGATCTACCCTGTTAAGAGTATTAAAGTGGAGACCTGTTAAGATGTACTCTATTAAGAGCTTTAGCAACACTAATTTAAGTGTGCACTCGGTTAAGAGATTTATAATAGGACTATTAGGTCCACCTTTCCTGAAAGGATTTATTAAGTGTACTACACTTGTTAGAATGAGTACAATATATATGACCTGATTGTATGCAATCTACAATTTCTAATCACAGATCCATTAAAGCTCTCATAATAAGAATACCACCTATAGTGATTGATTAATACCTTTTCTCTACTCGTCGGTAGCCTGTGTTCTTGTTCCTGAAACTGATTTGATCCTTTTCTGTCCTTCTGCAAGAATTCTCTTGTTTGATCTTTAGATTCTCTTAGTGGCTACAATCATCATCAAACAACAACATGTTCACAATAGATTGAGCATCTATTTATACAAGTATTTGACCTATTCTAGAATCACGCATTACAAATTTAACTCTAGATCCAAGGTTTACAACTTGACCTTGATCTTTAGTTTGCATATTTTAAATCAGTAAAAATAATTTAAAACAATAAAAATTACATTGCTTCCTCTGCACATATGGTTTTAAAACAAATCAAGAAGCTAAATATACAACTTCAATGTTTTATCTAATGTGGAAAGTCAGATCCACTTTTGTGGGATGTATTTGACTGTCGGTTCTTGGTCGTTTGGTTGAACTAAAAGTATGTCGGTGTTCCTTTGTTGAATTGATTGTTAGGTTCCCTTCATCTGTTAGGTTCCTCTCTTTTTTGTTCTGTCAGGTTCCACTTTTGTTACTCGTTGGGTTCCTTTATCCCTTTTGTCATCGGGTAACACTGAATAGTGTTTTTTGGGATGCTTTGTACTTGGTAGTATCAGGTGACCTTAGCGTTGGGTAGTGATGTGCCCTGTTTGTTGGTGTAGTGTAAACCGATGGTGTAGATCATTTTTTTCCTTGTATATACTAATGGAAAAATATAATGCCTTCAACTATTTAGTACCTAAAGAGGAAGGGACTAAAGTGTTACCAATGAGGGTCTTGTATAAATCCAAGAAATGGATCTTATCCCAATAGAGGGTAGAGGTCAACATTCTGTAAGCCTTCATGATACGAACTTGGACCTATAAAATTTGAGGGAGTCCATTCACTGGTCTCTAGGAAACTTGGATAAGACCTACACCTTCCATTCATTAAGACAAATAGTAATATGATTGGATATACAACAACGAATGTTACTTCCTACCTATGAATATTTTAAATTGAATTATTGTGTTCTTGGGACATACAGTGTAAGTTAGAATTATATATGTGATAATTATGTCCAACCTAGCAGGGGACATTACACTAATCTCTGAACAAGAAAATTTCAAAATAGAAAGATGTTAAGACACTTCTTCAACTTGGTTTCACCCACTCTAAGTCTTCAAACACCCTCGCAGGCTTAAAGGCTAGGAACACTTCTCTGATTCTTGGTAAGTTGTGAAACCCTTCACCAGTGAGGTTCTTGATCCAATCTATAGATTTGAACACACTATTTGATCTATCTAGGTGAGGAATCAACAATCACTTTGATCCCCAAACACTCACAATACTCCAAACACTAATTCACCTACTAACCCTAGTAGGTCTTTCTGACTGGTTATTGATTTGTTTAACTTTCTTGGATGATTCCACTGACTTATTGAGGTACATTGAATATGTTTTCAATGGTGTAGAGTGGGTGGTTTTTATTATTGCATGAATTAAGTTAAAATAATGTAATTCAAGTATATTAAACATATGTCCTTTTATGCATAAACTAGTTGAATTTACTTTTGACCTCTTCTCATAACAATAATAATAATAGTTTGTGTTTTACATGATTGCATTCCCCAAATCATTACTGGAAAAAATTTGGACATATCTAAATGGAATACACCAAGAAGTACCAATAGATGAATTCTCATTTGTTGTAATGGCAAAGCATCGGAACCATCCATTTCTAGAACTTGATTTTCTATTGTCTTAATGATTTTATATAGTCCTAATGATTTTTCTTATTTCTTGTATTTTGTCCCTTTTTTATTTCCTATGTCTGTGCTTGGTGACAGGATTTTGAACATTGTTGACAAAGCGTGTTTCTTTTTTTGATTATTTGATTGATTCTCTCACCTTTTTGTACTTTTTAAATTCCATTGTCCCAATCAATTTTTTCCGTGTTCTTTATTAGGTTTCATGTTTTTGATATTGGGGTTTCGTATTGTTTGTTGTTGTTGATAAATTAGGCCTTGAATTTGACTAGAGAAGGTATATTCACAAGTGATGAACAAGCAGATTTCATAATAATACTTTGAATATTATTTTGACCTCTTCTCATAACAATTTCTCTTATTTCTTGTCTTTTGTCCGTTTTTTATTTCCTATGTCTATACTTGGTGACAGGATTTTGAACATTGTTGACAAAGCGTGTTTCTTTTTTTGATTATTTGATTAATCCTCTCACCTTTCCTTACTTTGTAAATTCCATTGTCCCAATCAAGTTTTGCATTGTTTTTTATTAGGTTTCATGTTTTCGATTGTGGGGTTCCACATCGTTTGTTGCTCTTGATAAATTAGGCCTTGAATTTCATTCATTTTTCATATACACAGAGACCACACACTGATAAAAAAATGAGCTATCTAATTTATGTTTATTGTTCATGATTGTAAACGGTTGATATTTCTGATGGTACTCCTTGGTGTATTCCTTTTAAAAATAATTGGGTTTCTATGGCTATTATAAATGTCCCTTTGTGTTGAGAAAATTAGAGTTGAGAAAATGGTTTTTCAGTGTCTATATTTGCAGGTTGCAAAAAAATCATCCTTCTTCCAGAAACATTCTAGTCAATGTACAAGTAACGAGTCATTCCATTCAAGAAAGACCATGTCTGACAATATCAACCCAAAACAAAATAAGGAGATGATTTCTAGATTGTGGTCTAACTTTAAAAGAAATGGTGATGGAAAATGTTATTGTCCCTGCAATATTTGCAAGGGCTTAAAGACTCAAATAATATATCTAATCAAAATAGTTGAGGAACATTGTAGGTAGCATGGTCACATTGAAGGGGGAAATGAATTTTGTCCATTGGTATGTTTTTCAATATATTATTTGAACAATATTTTATATACATAAGAAATGGATTAATGATGACATCATGGTCATTGTTAATTTAAGGTCATCATTTTGATATAGGTCAACCACCCTGGGTTTCATGTTATGGACCATGACAATCTGAAGAATGTGGATTTCCAAATGAGGGAACATGGAGGTGTGAATATCAAAGTAGAAGGTAATGATTCCATGGAAGAAGATCATGATGATCAAGATGATGGCACTGGTGCAACTGATGATGATGATAGTGATGACCTTGATGTACCTATACTTGAGAAGGCATACAAGCCCCTATACAAAGGCTCCCAAAAAACCATTCTTGTCGTTGTATTTTTGTTGGTGAACTTGAAGGTTATGAATGGTTTATCCAACATAGCAATCACACGTATGTTAAGGTATGTCATATATGTCATCTTTTTTAGTCGTAATTTTCTTATAGTTAACAAAGGATGTATCATGTACCAATTAATATTCTTTATATTAACTAATTATATTTAATTTGGTTGTAGGTTGATAGGTGAGTGTTTGTTACCACCATCAAACATTTTACCTCACTCGTACCGACAATTATCTGCCATTATGAAAGATATTAGAATGGAGTATCAAACAATACATGCATGTCTGAATGATGATATTATATATGATAAACAACATGAATTTACAATAGAATGCCCTGATTTTCATATTAGTAGATATCGATCAGATCAAATAACAAAAGGTGCTTCACAAGGTTCTTCGATATACTCCTATTATTCCAAGTCTACAACGATTATTCAGGTGCATTAGCTTGGCACAATTCATGGATTACCATGCACACAATAGATGTCGAGATGATATTATGCAAATTATTGTGGATGGTTCTGAATTCAAGGAAATAGAGGAAACTCAGCCACACTTTAAAGAAGAACCTCGTAATCTCAAGCTTTCACTAGCAGCAGACAGTTTCAATCCATTTAGAGAGATTAGATCTGTTTACTCGGTGTGGCCTATTTTTGTTATCAACAATAACATTCCTCCTTAGATGTCCATAAAGAGGGAGCACATAATATTGGCAATGATTGTTCCAAGTATTTTTTCATTTAATAGTCATCTAAATTAATTTATTATAAATAATCTATCAAAATGGTCATAATAATTATGCAATATTTTTGTTTATTTAACTAGGTAAGTACCGAGTTAAAGATATGAATGTATATATTGAGTCCCTTATTAATGAGCTGATGGTGTTATGGAATGGGGCCACTATGTATGACATCTCTAGGCCAATAGATCAAAGACAATTTCAATTTCATGCAATGCTTGTATGGACAATACATGATGCCCATGAGCTAACACATTTTTGTGGTATGTTCTCTTGTTAACACCTCTTTTTTGGTATGTTATAGTGCTAACACAAAATTAACATATTTAATCCAATTATACATGATCTTGTAGGTCTTCAGACAAAGGGAAAATTTTCATGTCTAGTTTGTGGTCCAAAGATGAAATCTCGTCATTCAAAAAGTTTAGGAAAGCAGGTGTTTGATGAGTATATACACTTTCTCCACAGAAATCATAAGTACCAAATTACCAAAAAACATCTTTTAAATGGGAAAGAAGAGACTACATCAAAGCCACAGAGAATGACACCTCTCCTATGGAAGTTAGAATACACTAGAATAAATCATCAAGGTAATGTCATTCCATCTGATGGTTCTTGTTTGAAATTTATATTTTGATATTTTGTTTTGTTTACTGATGATGTAATTGATGCTCGTGAAGTTCGTCAAGGCATCAATGACGAACTTCCAAAAGGACTAAAAATTTATCCTACACAATTTAGTAGGTTGTCATACTACGAGCAACTCCCAATCATGCATTTGTTTGATGTTATGCATATTGGAAAGAATGTAACAGAGACATTATGGAAATTATTGGACGGAAGGCGTGATAAAGACAAAATTGTCAAAATTTATAGTGACACTGAGGAATCCAACCATGCAATGAAAAATGTCATTCAATCAAATAAAAATGGAGACCAAATTGATATATGTTCCCTTACTTGGTTATTGTCAGAGTAGCAAAGCAATACTATAAAAGAAGCCATACAAAAAATATGTTTTCCCACAGGATTTGTTGCGAACATAAACAATCTCATATCAAAGAAAAGTGAATTTGGGCCAGGGATGAAAACACATGATTGGAATACATTTATTAAGGTAATTCATGTTATTTTGCATTCACTATATATTTGTATACTACATGTAGTTTTCATTTTATTATTTTATAAAACATTGAAAGATCATTTTACAATTATTACAGTACGTTCTACCTCTATCTCTCCCACACCACTTTGACAATAGTGTCAAACAAGTTATATATGATCTTGGAAAATACATGAGATTCGAAAGAAATCTATAAAGAAGATATAAAATATTGGAAGAGAAAAATTCCTCATCTTATATGTGAAATACAAAAGTGTCTATCTTCAACTTTTTTCAATGCACAAGAACACTACCTCATACATCAAGTTGAGGATATTGAATTGTGTGGACCTATAAAAACTAGGTCAATGTGGATGGTTGAGAGGCACTTGAAATTTTTGAAGGGCTTGGTTCAACAAAGAGCACATCCTGAGGGTTATATGGTGGAGGGATATATGGTATACCAGACCATGGTGTACATTAGTGAATATCTTCCTAAGTTTGCAGCAATGATCCATGTAGATCGTATTTGGGATCCCAACTCGATTAAAAAATTCAAAGGGGGGTACTTGATGGGGAAAGGTAGATCGACGAAAGTGAGAGGTAATTATAAGATGTTATTGCAGTTAATTAATTCTTATAAATCTTTAATATAAGTTATTTGTAATTGGTCAATTTTTTTTATACAGTTGGTCGAGAGTAGGATGCAATACATTTGTATATTGTGAAAAAACTTGATTGGATGATGCCAACAAAATGGTTTCTCATTAACATGGGAAGGTGTTACTTCATTGGTTAGAGAAGCTTGTTGTAATGGAGATTCCAATGTTACACCAATAGTAATTGATCTAGCATATGGTTTAAGAGGTAGACAGGTACGTAAAAATTTATTAATGATCATGACCCATATGTTTCATATCAACTCATGATGCAAATAATTTTCACATGCTTGAAAAATTGCAAGTCAAGCACCACAAAGCTATGTACTATCATGGCCATAAATTTTGCATAAAAAAGTTGGGTGACACGAAGAAAACTTGTGATTCTGGGATAACTTCAGTCTTCGAGGTCACTAAATTTTATCTAGAAATGGCATACATCCTCAACAATCTTAAAATCAATACTATGGAATCTTGGATGATATACTTGAGTGTGACTTTAACTCCTTCAAATTAGTTCTATTCATCGTCAAATGGTAAAGGCTACGAATGAATCAAAATGATCCTAATAGAACTTTTATTCAACATGATAATGAATTTACAATGATTAATACAATGTTGTTTGAGCCAGTTAGAGATGAGCCCTATGTTCTTCCAATCCAATGTGAGCAAGTGTTTTACTTAGAGGTTCCACATAAACCGGGTTGGTCATTTGTTGTTAGACATGATCCAAGATGAAGGTCGGTAAAGTATAGTGTGATGGAAGAAGAAGATACTGAAGATGAAGATGAAGAAGATGAAGAAGAAGAAGAAGATGGTGGTGGTGGTGGTGGTGGTGATGATGATGGTGGTGGTGGTGGTGGTGATGGCAATGGTGGTGATGATGATGATGATGATGGATGAAGAAGATGATCAATGACATGATTGAAATGTACAAGGTATGTGATTTAATTATTTATATATATTTATGTTGATTAGTATATATATTTAATATTGATTTATTGATGTATTCAACTCTAATGGCATGGTATAATTAATTCATTGTGTTCAATTCTAATTATTACAACATATGTGATTTATGATAACCAATGTATTGCTTATGATGCTCAATTAATTGATGTTGATTACATGTATATATATTTTTTGATTGTCAACCTTTCTGGAAACAGGCAATTGATGAAACACATCGTCACCCCTTGTGTTGACGATCTTACATTTCATATATAAGGTAAAGGTAATTTTTTCATGTTTACGATCTTGCATATTGTTATAGTTGTCTTCTATGTAAGTTGTAGCATACATATCATGTAATTTTTAGCTAACTTAAGATATATGATTCACATATGCAAGAAATTTAACCCCTTTGACGAGGATCATGCACAGTGACATGGATTAGCAGGTATAAGTCAATACGCCCTATAGAAATAGTTTATTAATTGTTTTCTTTCTCTTTACGCCCATATTCATTGAGTGGTTTAATAATAAGGTATTAACTTGCTCATGATTTAACAATACTACCCTCAACATCAATTTTATGGCTGACTTCATCAACATTACCCTCATCTAGAAAAATATCTCGCTCCTTACCAACTATATATCTCATTTGATGGATTGCAGGAACCACCAAATAGGTACTTGTCAGATCTATCTTCCTTGAATGAGGGAAATGCAGGAATGGTAGACAAAAGTTTGACATGTAGTACGGCTAAAATAGGGAGATCAACTAGAGGTCAAAAGATTAGAAAAAAATTCAGTAAACACATGCAATTTTTCCTTGTTGAAGGGGGGTCATGTTCTTATGATGATGAGACCAAAGGCAACATCAAGGTACCCTTTCAGTACACACATCTTGAGAAAGAATGGGTACCCAAGGAGTTACCTCCAATTAACACTGATTTTTGTGTTAATGAGAGGATATATCGCATAGCTCCATCCTCATTACATGGTTTGGGGCTATTTTCCATGGATGGGATAAAGATATGTTACAACAAAGTTGTTGAATTGATGGAGTTTGTTGAACCTTATTACAATTGTCACGATTAGATGCGAATTGCTCAATATAAAAAAATTATGTGTAGGTATGCACTGTCAGCAAATTATATACAATGGAAAGAAAATGGTCAAAGTACAAGATTTTCTATGTACATTGAAAGGAGACAAAAAACAAAAGGGAATATTGCGGGTTTTATAAATAGTACGTGACCTGCGACAACTAATAAGCAACTCAATTGCATATTTGAGGCGCGTGAGGGGAATCGTATTTTTGTATGTATGATAAAATCAATAAGTGCAGGGGAAGAACTACTAATAAATTACCATTTGAATTGCATGGATAAAAACAAAGTTACTATCATGGGCATGGGTAAGTACTATATACCATTTAAACTAACCTCAAGTTTATGCCTCCAAATACCATTTTATTAAAAAAAAATTTTGCTAAGTCTATTGCTTTCAATTCACTGAAGCTTTTATATTTAATATTTTTCACCAAGCGACATGGATCCCCCACATGATAGAGGCAGCGGGGATGCTCCACCCACCCATTCTTCAGCAAAGGTAAACCTTATTGTAATTGTACAAATTAGATAGTTGAAAAATGTTATATTATTATGTTCCTTTATTTAGGGTTTTGGAGTTATTATGATAGTTTTACTAATAGTTCTATCATAAATTGATGTTCAAGATAGGGGAAAAGCACCTGCAACAACAGAGGAAATAGCTCATGTAGATATGGATGAGCTCCCAGATTTCCTTAACCCTTTAAATATGGTGAAGAAAAAATTAAAAATAGTCTCTGCATAAATTATGAAACTTTTGGATGATCCAAATCCAACCGAGGATATGGTGATGAGGACACAGGAATTGATGTCACAAGAATGTTGTTATCAAGTAAGAAGTAATGAATCTTTAGTTATAAAAAAATTTCAATAAAGGGTTATATTTTATACTCTTTTATGTCATGATCTAAAATATGCATGTGTTCTTGCTACAAGATTTTTGGCTTCTCAAGTACCTGGTCACGGACATTGCGGTGATGCGGGTACTAGAAGAACTCCCACCTCAGGTAAAATAATCCTTAAGTTAACAATTTAAAAGGAATGTTTTCTTTGGAACATTCAAAAAATTCATTGGACTAACTGATTAAAAGTGTACAATTTTCATTGGACTTACTGATACCATAAATATAGCTATAGGAAAAGGTACAGTTACAACTAATTCAAAATTTCCAAGAAAATCTTCACTCAAACAATATTGAAAGCTACTCTTACTCTTATTATTTTCAGAATTTCTTTGCTAACAATGTATTGTTCATGTCATCAAGAGAGCCAATCGAGTCCTCCTAGAAGGACCGACCATCTGAGAGAGTTGAGTGCAATGTCGACAACAAGGAGCATGCAAACATCAACACCTTCACGGTCTATGCCTAGTAAATCCTTGTTTTTCTATATTTGTTTTTGTGTTAATTATGACTTGATAATTTGTACTTTAATCTTGGGTTCATCTCATAGTGGATTAATTTTCTGCAGTAGGAGATACATCGATGACTGCTAGGCCAAATACTGATCAACGTACCTGTGTTGGTGATAATTCACCATTGTTTCCTGGATCTACCTATGTTTCTAGCACAGGAGTTATGCAGACGTCATTGTTGATAGACGATGAAGAATTGATGCCTTTAAAATGTCCTAAGCTTCCTGGTACTTTAAAATTATTATTATTTATATTGAAATTGTAATTTACTTACTCATAACAAGTTTTGGATTGATGATCACATGACATTTTTGCAAGGAAAGATTCTTTTTATAAAGCACTTCATGACCTGATATTAAAGATATTTGGGCCCACCATGCATACAAGGTGGAACATCATAAGTGAACTAACCCTATCCCACTATTTTTATTTCATGTCATTAACTAGTACAATATTTTTCCTTTCATTCCATTTCTTTTACTATATTTAGGGTACACAACTTTAGTTAATTTTTCTATCTAACAATTTTGTGTTTTTTCTTAAAAGGTGGAACTTACAAGAAACTAAATTAAAAGAACAACTCATAAAATATTTATAGCATGAGTTTGGTAATAATATTTTTGGGGAGAAATTTTTTTTAAAAAGCTGCCAAACATCTTAAGACTGTGAGGGACACATATAGGAGTCTCATCCACAACCCAAAGTACAAGTGTCTTCCCTTTATTTCAATGAGGCATTGGAATGAATTCATTTTGGATGCAAAGGAGAAAGGAGATACTCAAAGAGGAATTGCACTACCAAATGAGAAAATAAGGTATGTGATAGTATTAACTACTAGTAGAATGTAATTATGCACTAATTAGTGTTCTTTATATCTATATAATCTACCATATTTACTCTTTATAAGTTGTAGGACACATCAAAGGCTACATAGGCCAGACTACAAAAGATTGGCCAGCACAAACTTGGTTCTAGTGGTTATTTGAAAATTCAAGAACGAATTGTAAGTAACAGTAAATGAAATTAAAGATCTAAATTTTTATAAATTGCAAATAATTTTGTTTAATCAAAAAATGTAGGGCTCATATTTTAATCTAGCGGCCACCAAAGAACACAAAAGTATTTCCTTCAAGGAAGGCTATCAAGCCATGGCTGAACGCCTACGCCAAGCTTCCACTAGCCCAACCCAAGAGTCTCCTAGTGCATCGGTTGAACAAGTATATATGCCAAATGAAAAATATTTGAAATTGAATACTTGAGAAACAATATATTTGATGTTAATTTGAACATAAATTAACTATTTTTGTTTTTTAAAAGTAAACAATGATAACAATGTGCATGGCATTGCAATGCAGCCTCGTAATCCTAACACAAAACCTACACTACATGACAAAGGCCATGATGTGGATCACAGTGTCGATGGAGGTGTTCATTTTCTATTGCAAATTAATTATGTAATTATTAATACAATTTAACATCTAAAATTGAAATTGGTGTAACCTTTTTTGTGTATATTTTAGAGTATACAGGACATCATGTTGAACGAGTGGAGGATATTCGGAGTGATCACCATATTGACTTCGAGGATGACAAAAATGTTATTGTAGATGATGTGGCATAGTCAGGTAAAGAAAATCTATGTTTTTTTCTTTTAAATTTCTTTTTTGATTTATAGAACTCTTTTAATTAATGAAATACTTGTAACACTAATATAAAATGGTGTGAATTTAACCCATATAATTGTTATTGCAGCTGACCCCCCTTTGGCGCAACAACATAGTCTTTCTAAACACATGATGAGGAGACGTTTTTGGAGATCAGACTTGGTAGAGGAGGGGAATGACGAGGATCTTGATGGTCCGCTTAGCCATTTCACTAAAAAAAAAAACAAGAAACCAAAAAAGAAATGATTGCAATTAACATTTTTTGCTAATGAAAGAACCTTGTCTTAATGAATGTTATTTTTTACTACTAGTAAATGTTGATGAATGATGTGTTAATGAATTATTCATGAATGTTGTGTGTGAATGAATTTTATGTGCTAATGAATGTTATGTGAGTATAATGATTGAATGTAGGGAAGAGATTATCTATATAAGATCAATACGTGAACTCTATTTAGAGGAAGAAAATTAGTGGTGTATAGTGATACGACATAATAAACTCTAATTTTATACCCTTACTATGATGAACCTAGATTGATCTGGTTCAAGACTATGAAGTCAAACTACAAAGTCTCTGAGCATGAACGTAGGCAAGGCCATCAATGATGAGCCCTCGATACTTAGGTCCAGTCTCATAGGGTTAGTCAAATGGTTCTCACTATTCATAAGTAATAGTTCCAGTCCCTTATGTATGGCATGAATTACATTTCTCTTATGTATTTTATAAATTAGGTCAAAATAAACCTTTGAGGATCTTTTTATACCCTTACTATGATGAACCTATATTGATCTGGTTCGAGACTATGATGTTGAACTACAAAGTCTCTGAGAAAGAACGTAGGCAAGTCCATCAATGATGAGCCCCCAAGACTTAGGTCCAGTCTCATAGGGTTTTTCAAATGGTTCTCACTATTCAAATGGTTCCACACACACACACACACACATGCACATGCACACACACAACCTATATAAAATATATTGAGATGATTGTAGAATACTGAGATGATGAATGATGAAGAAGATTTGAAAATGTTCATTTGATGATGATTATGAAGAATAT
This sequence comes from Thuja plicata, assembly GCA_018584345.1. NCBI lineage: Eukaryota > Viridiplantae > Streptophyta > Pinopsida > Cupressales > Cupressaceae > Thuja > Thuja plicata. Next base: position 1,028,362 of record MU225827.1, on the reverse strand, counting down.
TTGAAAAATTTCACCAATTTGAATTGGATCAATCATCATTTTCAAATCTTCTTCATCAATCACCATAAACCATTTTCCAAGAGCAACACCTTTCTCTATATGAATCTTGGTTTACATTTCCCTATAATCCTAATGCAAAATGTTTCCATGAAGTACGTCAGGGATATAATGCCTTCAAGAAAAAGGCTCTGGAGGCTGCTAAGTCTTTTGTACTAGAAAACACATTTTTCTTGGTAATTTGAAGCCATCAATGGAAACTTACAATCCTAAAGAATTATTATACCATTTATGGCTTCATAATTATTAATTTAAAGGGAGTTCTCTGATCTGAAACCCCCTTCGGTGAACATCCTTCAAGTATGACTTCGAGCATTGGATTGATGGCTTCATAATTATTAAGTGAAAGGGAGTCCTCTGATCCAGAACCCCCTTTGGTGAACATCCTTCAAGTATGACTTCGAGAAAGAAAATTGATCAAAAGGTAATTTGTAATTTTACTCTTAAATCCTATTGTTTGATTAGTTTACTTGTGTTTGTATGCATGCAAATTTTATCTAATGTTCACATTCATGACATTGTAGAGCAATGGTCAAGAGCAAACTGATGGGAATTAGCAGGGTCTAAAATTCAGAGGTGCAGTTATCTACGTTTATTGCTTTCATTTTACTTTCTTCGGCTGTTTTATATTTTTTGACATATATTTTGATGAACCAATATATTTATTCTTTAGTAATAGGTAATAGATTTCTTGACAAGTAATTCATTGATTTTATTCATGCAAACTGTTCTTTTGCTGGAAATACTTATATGGAAAATTAGAATTTTCTCAATCACCATCTATGTTAAACCTTTTAAATATTTGGTATGAATATGTTATCTGCATCTATCCACTTAATATGTCATTTAAGTAATGTGTCAATATTTATTTGATTTGGGTGATTGAATAAGAATTGGATTATTACAATTTAGAAGGTAGTATAGGTAGAGTTGGAGAGTGAATAACCAGTGTTAATAAAAATGAAGCTTTCTTTTCTAGATGTTTGGGTGTTTGACAAATTAAATCTATTCTATATTTGACTATTGATATTAACAGGAATAGGTAGCTTTTATAAAATAAATCAGATCTTTATATATTCCTTCTACAGCTGAAAAAACCTTATCATGGGTGATTTCCTTTGCATTCAGCATTGTGCAAATCTGAAGCAACATGCAAGTATCAAATAGAATTATGTCATGCAATTTTTAAGATAAGTGATCATAGAATTAGACAATATGTATCTCCTCTCATACAATTATAAATATTGTAGTTTTGTGATCATGGATATCACCTTAATATCTTACAAGAATTGATTATCCATCGTAGTTACGAACCGTTGGGTAGGTAAACTTATGAGGAGCTCTACGTATAACTTATTTGTACATAGAATATAATTAGGATATCATCCTTGTTCACCTAAGTGGGTGGTAGCCGATGGAGACATTATCTATGGACTCTACCCTAGAAAGGGGTTGCGTAGCTACTTCTACCATCCTTTAAAAGACTAGTTTTAAAGTTAAACCTGAACTACGATGTCTCTATGAGTTACATAGGCAAGGCCATCTATGATGAGCCCCTGAGACATTAGGTCTAGCCCCTAGGTCTTGTAATTTTGAGTTCTTCCTTGATCTTGCCACCCCTAGTGGATTGTTTGCATTAGTTGATTCTATACAAGATCGACCATCGAAAGACTAAAAATTGCACCCTAAATTCACTTGAAGCATCAGATGCCCCAAAGACAGGAAGAGAGAAATACAAACAAACATTGTCTATCTCTTCCTGTCTTTGGAGCATCTAAAGCTTCAAGTTTATCAAAATAGGGAGAGTGATGTTGACTACCACATGAAGTTGCGGTATGATATGCAGAGAAAGTGTGTAATTTAATGTAAATGCAAAATACACAATGTAAAACATTTCCCTTTAGATATTCCAAAACTAGCAAATTTGATTGACGAGCTGAGTTGTCCAAGTGATGAATTAAAAAAATGTTTAGAAGATTTTTGTACATTTGTACATCTTTTGTACAAATATAAATTGAAATATTCTACATTGTTACTTTCCAAAAGATTTGTAGTTATTATATCATGCACTGCGAAACCTTTATTTTTTAGAAGTAGGAACATTATATTTTTTACAGTGTTTGCAATGGTTTTCCATATTTCTTTTACATTTATCTGAACAATAACTTCATTGATAGTGACAGTTTCCATCACACAGTCATAGGAGCAATTTTGGTGGGTCAATGATGACCAATAATCTATCCATTTCCCATGGAGGACATGTCCAATGCAACTCCCTTTCCCATGGACGACATGTCCAATGCAAAAGGATCATTAACTTCTGGAACATCAAAAGTGGTTTATCATTATTTGTGAGTAGAATGCCAAAATGAGTTCCACCTGTTGTAAAAAGTAGTATATTGTAATTTTTTGTAATACATTTTGTTTAAAATCTATATTAGTTCAGTCTAGACAGAAATATGTAGATTAACATGTCACAAATTCTCAGGCCCTTCTTTTTGTGTTCCTTCACGTACTTCAATGAGATAGTCAATGTAGAGTGAAAAATAATTTAGTTTTTGACCTTGAAAATTTCAATAGTCAATAGAGTAATAGAGTGTCTCTCAAAAGTATAGGAGAACATGTATATCTTATCCTTCTTCTCTAGCCTATGTCTCACTTGTCATTAAGATCATCGAAAATATTAATATCTTTAGAAAATATGCAAAGCTAGTTGTCTTTACTGATGTTGAAAAAACCCATTAGATGTTCAAATCTTCAAGCTCAAAGGCATTAGAAGATTCTAAAACATAAGATTATTTCATCAAAATATTCATAAACCTTTTAACGGACACATATTTTGAATATTGAGTCAAATTTTTTGAGGAAAGGTACTCTTCACTACAATTCGTAGTAGGATAATTGAAAAAAGAATAACTTTATAACCTTATACCAATATCATAGGTTAATTCTTGGGAATATATGCTCTTGTATCCTATGGTGCCCTAGCAGTGGTCTTACCATAATAAAATCACAAATTTATTACCTTGCAATTAATTTTGTAGTTGCAAAAAAGTAAAACTTAGATGAAATTACATTATATGTAATATCATTCATTGACTCATGGGAATATGGGCTCTTGTAGCTCATAGTTCCCTAGAGTGGTCTTACCATTATAAAATCACAATTTTATCAACTTTCAATCCAATCTACAATTGCAAAACAACAAAAATTAGATTAAATAACTGCAAGATGGGAAAATATGGATAGGGTTTAGAATAATGGAGATTTTCACATAAAAGAAACCCTATGCCACATTTAACCACTTACATTTAATTTTAATGATAAGGAAAATAGATTTTGGAAATGTTTGCAAAGGATAATAGAATAAAATACATACCTCCGAAAAAGAATCTGCTGAAAACCCTATCAAACGGTCTTAGAAACTATTGATTTCATGCTCCTGAACCTGAAACTATGAGATATAAAAAACCCAAAAATATTTTGTATTTTCTAATCCAGGTCGACCTTGACCTCTTTGTAGGGGTACAATTGTACCCCAAAATTTTGACCTTGACTTGCACTGTTCCGATAGAAATTTTGTTCACAGATCCCAGAATTTGGCCGAAAAGAGTATCCAAATGTGCTCTTAAATTTTTTGTCCCGTACCTATACCTACAAGAAAATTGGTTTTATTTTTTGGTGGGAGGGGTTTGCCTTGGTCAAACCCCAATTTTGGAATTAACCTTAAAGTATAATTGAAGTTGCATAAATAAACAAAACAAATAAACCAATTCACCTTGCTTGTATAAAAACCCTTGTGGAGGATTCAAATCCTTGGATCCACAAGTATGGATGTGCCAAATGGATGTAGAATGTAGAATGTAGGATGTAGGATGTCTCAAATCAATTTCATTTGGATCTTCAACACCAATCTTGAATGGATCTTGGAATAGGAAGAAGCTTGCATGGATGTGGATGGAGAAATCTTCAACAAGAGAGCTCCATAGAGCTTTGAATCCTTCAATGGCTACCAATGGATCTCCTTAATGAATTGGATGCTTGAATGATTGAATGCTTGAATTCTTCCTTCAATATATTATGCATAGAATTTGGATGGATGGAATTTCTTCTTGCCTGTTAGCTTACTTCTTTCTTAGGTGCTTCAAGTCTTACAGAAAATGAGAGGAGAAAGCTTCCTTCTATACAAATCTAGGGAAGAATATTCTATAGAGGCCTACATAGAAGAATTAAATTCCAATTAGACTTGTATCCCTAGAAGTGGACCTATATTAAATATAATTTCAAGATTCGTTACTTCAGAACCCGAAACAGCCGACCTGGAAGCGAGAAGCAATTCTTTTTGAACCCCGACATCCGAAAACTTTGGGATCCTAAAATTTGGACCCTGGATCAAGGTTGACGTTGACCTTGACCTAGGTTAGGGTCAAGGTAAACCTTGATCTAGTTCAGGTTCAAGGTCAACCTTGACCCAGAAGGTTGACCTTGACCCTAAAGTCTAGATTCTCAGAATCACAGAGTAGGGTGCCAGAAATAGGCCGGACAGAAGTGGAAAATGGGGCAGAACAAGGGGAAAAGCCAAATCCAAGTCAAATACCCATTCAAGGTTCTTGAAATGACTCCAAAACACTTACTCAGAGGGCTAAACTAATTCAAAATTGAAGTGCTTCCATTTTTCGACAATACAATAACTTTCAATCCTATATTAGCTTCTTGGTAAATTACAATTTCACCTGTTATGGATTGAAAAATCACAATTTCACCTATATGTTTCAGTTTGAGATGCAGAGGAAAGGGTAATTTCTATGTTAGTTTTTTTTGTTTTGTTTTCTTTTCATTGTCCTCTTATTCTTCTCTTTAAAAATATACTGTAGATCATCACCTCCCCATGTGCTGATTTTATTGTTTTATCTTTTCTTCCTACTCACCAATTTAATAGCTCTGCCATAGAGGCAGGGGAAGAATATCAGTATGAATGCTCAATTCTTGGTTAGTACCATGTGAATGGATATTTCCCAAGATCAGTCTAGATCCTTACAATGCTGAAACATTTTCAAAACTTTTTTTAGTTATTGAAAGTTGACCTTCCAAGCACCTAAATAAATGAGATTGAATGTACCCTCAAAAATAGTATTCCGCTTTGAAAATCATTGAGATTCAATCCTATGATGCATACTCTTCAAAATATATCCTCTTCTCTTAATAATGTCACAAAGGTTAGAGAAAGAGTACACCTTTTATTTTTTCTGAGATTCAACCCTATTAAAGCAATGGTTGAAGGAGACACTCAATAAAGTATCAACTAATTTTTCAATTAGACCTTAGCCTGCCTTGTCAAAGGAAAATTAATAAAAACATATACCGGGTGGAATTAATGTGAAGGTTGGAAAAGATGTAGAATTCACTATCCTTCTCCTCTTTTATTGAAAAATTGATTTATAATCAATGAAGAATAGTCAACTTTCAAAGGGTCACATGATTCATGGGACACAAGCTAACATCCTTCAATTCTCGTCAAACCTTTTCCATGTGTGAATAAAACTCCAAATCATAATTGAAAATTATGTGTTGATTCCAATCTCACATAGCTAGAAAATTAGCTGCCTCCCCATTTCATCAGCATACCCTTTAGATGCCCTTTGGATCATTGAGAAACAATTGACAAAGTATTTGGTTTACAAATTATAGACAGAATGGTGAAACATGTATTATGCTAACACTACAAATATTCTTTGGTGCCATATGTGAATCCAAAATAAAAAATTCATTGATTTAAACATTTGTATTTGATTCAAACAATGTGACTTTAAATAGGAAGCACATAAGATAGTTCCAAAAAGTGGTAATCAAAACAGATAACTGTAAAATAAAAAATTAACTTGTGTAGATATGTAATATGCCAATAGTTACGTCCACTTACGTTGGCGCAAACACATTGATACTGAAAAACCTAACACCGCATGCAAAAAATCAAGGAGTGTTGAGATATAGCAATTAGAATCATACTCGTAGTATAGTTGAGCATCTAGAACTTGAACGGAAGTAAGATACTGACAATACCCACACTGCAAGCTCTAAAAATGAAATGCAGAGAATTCAGATTTATCCTTTGAAATCCTCATTGTCTTTGATATCTTAATAGTTTTTCTCCTTACTTTTGCTGACATATGTTACAAAATATTCATTATATTGACATGTGTATATATAATTCACCTACGAGGGCGTAATAGTGCATTAGATTTGTAAGCATTCTGGAGCATATTCTAATTCAAATACTACACTTTCAATGAAAAGATTAGTAAAAGGAAATATATTATTTATATATATATATATATATATATATATATATATTAATAGATGATTAATATATATTATTTTGTTTAAAAAAAATGAATATGTCATCACTATTTCAACGACCATCTAATATATCAATGAAATGGTTCGACCGGAATGCTACAGTCTCAATGATTTTTTACGTCTCTATTTTGAAGGCTTGAAACTAGATCAACGAACAAATTCAACCAAAATGTCACAGTCACAATGCATTCTGATGTCTCTATTTCAATGACAATGACAATGATCAACAAACTATTTTGACCAGAATGCCATAGTCTCAATACATTTGGAAGTTGATATTTTGACGATGATGACAATGATCAATGAACTATTTTGATCGGAATGTCACAGTCTCAATGCCTACTGAAGTCGATATCTTGACGACGATGACAATGATCAATGAACTGTATTGATAGGAATGTTCACAGTATCAACGCATTATACAATCTATCATTCGACCACTATTACGGCCGATAATTTGACACAACATTTTTTGGGTCGCTTAATCAACAAAAAAACTCCGATGACAAGAGTGGTCATTTGGTTGACCAACCGGCATCAAAAAATTGACCAAATCGCATTGAAAATATGGCCAAAACTTACTAGTGTTGGTAGGTTTATGATGCGTGGATAGTTACAAGTAATTTGTATGTATAGATAGTTGAGAATGTCTCAATTTATAGACTTGCATGAATCTATTTATGGATGATTGAGTGTGTCTTAGTCCACCAAGAAATGAGTGTTCTATGGATTGTGGAATAGGTCTTGATTCATGGTTGGCTTGTGTTTTAGTTGATTGGTACCTTTCCTTGTTGCATATTGAATGTCTCAATTCACAAATATGGTACATTTTTTAATAGTGATGTATGCCTCCATTAAAATTATTATTAAGTAATTAGCATATTTTCCTTGAAAAAAGTGATTTGGGGTGTTCTAAGGAGGTTTGAAGGTCAACTAGGACATTTTCCTAGACATGAGCATTTGGGGGTGGGGGGGATTGTAGTCAACTAGGAAATTTTCTTATCCATGAGTAGTTTAAGGTTTTATAGATGAGTTAATAGATATTGTGGAGATGCTTCCACAAATTTCTGAATGGGCTACTATAGTTAGCCATGTTTTATTATTTCTTCCTTGTTTTTTTCTTTTGGATTTTTCAATATAAACCTTAAGTGGGGTGTTGGAAAAATTAAGCTTTACATGTTGTAGTAAAGTCACCTTAGTGAATTATTTTTAGCATTAAAATATTAATTAGTTCAAACTTTACTTCCCATAGCTAGTTTAGAGAACTTTTGGGAAGTTTAGAGAACTTTTGGGAAGTTATGAGAATGCAATTCTTTATATAAGAATTTGTACAAGTTTTTTGTTATTGTACAAATAAATGCTCTCAATTTTCTAATATATTCAAACCTAATATCTCTCATGTTTGATTGGGGTTCTTTACCATTGACCTATTGGCCCTCTTAGTGATCAATCTCTCTTTGGTTCAATTGTGGCTCATTTTCTAACTGATCTCTAAATATCATGTTTGAATTTTTCATGGACCAAATAGGAGTCAAACCTGGGACCTCTTATTTTTTAATGGGGCACTCTATTATTGAGTTGAAAACCTTCTTGGTTACTGGGTCATCTTTAATTTATTTTCCAACATTTCAAGTTTACAACCAATGTCAATTTTTGGCTTCATGCAAATAATCAACACCAATATCAACTAAATCAATATCAATGTATACTCTAGAGAAATACAATGTCTTGGATATTTTTACAAACTTCAAGACTAAAACACCTCTATTATTATCAAAATTCACACTCATTAAATGGATTTATAGAAAGTTGTAATGATATTGTAGGTAGAGAATGGTAATAAATTCAAATTCTTCCTCCTTGTACATAATTCATTAGTGTGCAGAAGAGAATATTTCACCCTTAAGGATTGAATCCTAAGGAGCATATCGACTACTACGACACCTCACTAAACTAGCGCTCTATGAGCTAGGGTGATCAAGGAAATTACAAATAATTACACATGTAAAATAACAAACAAAAAAAGATAACTTTCTTTTAATCATTGAATAGCTAGAGAGTGCCAACTTCGTATATTATGTCAAAAAAAAAATTTCAATGGGTTCCGCAAGAGTTTCTAGATTATCATTGTTGACAAACCAGACCCTTATTATTTATTGGAACCAAATACCTAATTTTCCTATACTCTAATGTGCATCAAGCTACAAATGAAATTACAACTGATAAGAAAATCATCCATATATCTAAAACAATGCATATAGAAAATTTACAGACTCGATTATTCATCTTCCTCGCACAACTCCTCCTCAACTTCATTTGCACCCCTCTATTCTATTTCCTTTCCACAAAGCTACATCCAATATCCTATATCTGTTGCTAACCAAAAATGATGGATCACTTTTAGCCAACTGACAGGTATAATGGTGATGCACCACTTGATATCTCTGCAATTTTGGCTTAATCATGCCAAGCCTGATAGGCCTGATTTCACTTTGAACTATCAAATTTTCCATGTCGCACCACTACGTACACAAAACAAATTTCCTCAAAAGGTGGTGAACGATCCTTGGAGGAAAGCAAAAAATATCGTTATAATATCTACTTTATAAAGCTTGACTAAAATGGATTATACTAAGGATTGAAAAGTAATGCTTTTGAAATAATAATTAAATAATCTAAAAACTACAAATTATGAACCAAATGACAATTTTAAAAGAATGATTAGATCAGTGCCTTCTAAATACTTGGGCTATAGAGTCAGAAAATTCTCAATCCTACGTACAATCAGAGATAGTTTTAAAACTTGCTTTTAATAAAGTGAGACTATCACTTCACAGGCTTCCACTTGACTTATAATTCAAATCAATCTATATAGCTAATCTTATCAAATTTAACTCAAATTAAGAGACTGATAAAAACAAGAGA
>MU225827.1:1001382-1018894 GCA_018584345.1 Thuja plicata | reverse complement strand
CTAATTGAAAATATATAACTTATAACCACAAGTAAAAAGAAGAGCACTTATCTTTATTAATGTTGAAAAAATAGTACATCAGAGTCCATGTTGTAGTTGTGATCAAATTTTATCCTATTAAAAATATATATTGTATTCTTTTCTCTTTACATTATGTATATATGTATGTGTTTGAGTGGCTTTCACACCTCTTTAGGGTGAAAAGACATAACCCTTATTACAAATTATTTTGAAAAAACAATAAACTAATTAAAAAATAACTACCTAAATTTTGGATTTGGCTTTGGCTGAAAATCCAAAACACCTCATGAAAATCTAATATTTCTTCTGAAGATATGAAATTTGATTTCCTGAACTGGGTCATTTTTATATTTTTAAAATTCGACCATCTTCATCCTCTGTCGGCATCATCTTTGTAGAAGGTCGAAATTCCAACATTTTCTGAAGGGTTTGATTAGTTAGTTCTATTTATTTGTGTCATAAATATTCCTTCCTTTGATTTTTTTAGTATGGAGAAACTTTATTTCTTGATAATGGATTGGGACTTCCAAATTATCAAAATTTAGGGTACCAACACTATCCACTCCTCACCAAAATATGGGAGGCCAAAAGTTTCTTAGATTGGTGGTTGTAAGGTTCTTTAGGACCTCCATATCTTCTACCACCCAATATTCCTCAAACCAATCCTCCTTTAGCTCTGTAATATCATCCAACTATTGTATGACGCGAGGGTTATGAGTTAGCACAACCCATCTATTTCCCAGTGCCACCAAGTCCAATTTTGTGCTAATGGGAAATGCCTTGATATCACTCCTCCCCCTCCTTAATGACATATAGTAGAGCTGGGGCAGGGGAATGGTTCAATTAGGGGCCACACATTGGGAGTGTGGGCACATAGCTCCCAAATAACTTCCATCCACATGTGCATTGGACTCCTATTTTGAAACCAACACAAGTCCCTTTTGTGTGAGGCTATCTCAGCCCCATGTCAACTATTATCAACTCTCTTTGCCACCTTCTTTTCTAGATCATCTTCTAAACCATTACCTACATGATATATGTGACCGACCTTAAACTCCACAATGTTATTTTTCAATTTCATGATGGGATCTAGGCACTTGTACAAAAAACAATTTGGGTCAAAATCTTTCTGATTACATTAACTATGATAAGTGATTCCCTTTATAGATGTATCCATTCCACACCTAATCTCATCTCAAACTCTAATCCACTTAAGGTTTCTCTAAATTTGGCTATCTTATTAGTCGCTTCCCTAAGAAATATCTACCAACCTCTGGTTCCTAATTGAGGTACCATAAAATTACTCTTAACCCATCCTTCATATGGTGTCATTTCAAAGTGCCTCACTATGATCCTTGAATTGGGAGCCAACTGTTGGCATTTGGTGAAGATGATTTGAGTGTTGATCATGATAATGTATTGTGGTGTTTTCATTGTTGTAAACATGATGTAGTAGACGCAACAAATCAGTTATACTAATGTTGTTGAAGATCTATTAGAATTGGTTTCTGATGTTGTTGTTGGCATTCATCTTTTGTCATTGATTTCAACATATGTTTCTATGGAGGAAAAACAAACTAGTTATTATTGTTTCTTATATGACTGACATAAGTGTACAGGTATTGTACAGTTGATTCAGATGAGAGAAGATGGTGATGTGTATAGGGATGTTTTGTGATCTTATTTTTAAGTTCATGTGGCTTAATATATCTGATTGTGTGAGTTACAAATGTTTTAGTGAAGACTGGGTACTAGACTATGACAATGATCTTTGATAGAGTTAGCCTCTGGGTTTTGAGGATAACTTGTGTGTGATATTGAGTCATGATATGCAAGCTTGGGGAATGAAAAAATACATGTTGAGGAATGTGTGTTATGATTCTTGGGTCACGGGACTCTTGGTGACATTAGTTGTGGCATGTGTTCTAGAGGAGACCTATTTGGGGCCGACTTCAAAGATGGAGCATGTATTATGGAGTGCAAGCGTGGATTACCGATCTTGGATTATATTTGATGAATTGTAATTAATGTTTACTTGTTATAGGTACCACTTGTATCTTAGAAAGGGTTTAAGTAATTATTTTTGCAATGGGGAAGTCTTAATTGGATGACGTAATTGCTTATTTTAAATATGTAGAAAATAAAGTTGTTTGCTTTTATGAGAGGGAGAAAACAACGAAGTGTGGAAGCTGCGAGCTTGTTTGTGAAAATTATATTGGATGTAGAGAAGAGGATGTAATTAAGAGACTTTATGAGAACTAATCAAGCAAATATAGTTTCTATCAGATAGCTCATTGGATTGTATATTTCACATACACTTGTATTTCAGACAATAAGTCCTAAAGGTGGATTTAACCTTCTTTAGGCAATGTGCCTGGGAAGTGAGCCTACTATTACTCTTGACTCCTAATAGGTTATGTCCTTTAACAAGGAATATGTATTATAATGCATTAATAAGCTCTTAACAAGGCTAAATATTTTAGAAGGGATACTATACTCTCAGTACACTATTTGTGGGTGATAATTCCCACTGGGGTTTTACCTCTAATAGGGTTTCCTCGACAACAAAGGATTGTCTTATGGTGTTGCATTTACTGTTATGATTTGGATTAAAGTTTTTTTTTATAATGTTTAATGTTTAATCATATGTCTCACAACTTATTCACCCCCCCTCTCAGTTGTTTAGGTAGATTGTTATTCCTAACAAGATCAAATTGAAGAAATGGTTAAGTGCACATTCAACCGGGAAGATGACAGTGTGAAAGATTTAGGCGACTGGATCTGGAGTTGGAGATAGAATTAAGTTGTGTGATCATGCATTCATCATCTACAAATATAAATATATACTTATGTCTAAGATTGCATCTATTATTTTGAAGATTTGTGCAAGTTATTGAAGATTCAAGTGGACTGATAGGATGAACAAGAGATAGTTAGAACAAGTTTGGTTAGATCGGTTCCCCGGTCTATTTAATGTTTGCTATTGAGTTTTTGCAACATGATTAATGTTTTTTTGACTTTATTGGGTTGACAAATATGCTTTGGTGTATTCAAATTTGATTTTTAGGTTGGTGGATAAAACGTTGTAGGTCAAAAGGCCAACTATGATAAAGTTGTTATAAAAGAAGGATGAATTTGTGAATTAGGGTTAATGTGGTGATGTTGAGACGATGTGATAAGATATTTTGATTGTGTGAATTTTTTGGATGTGTTAGGAAGGGCTATGATCAGAACTAAATTAGATCTGTCAGACAGAAAGGTCAGAATTAGATCAATCATTCTTGGGTCCATCTCAAGGAAAACTCTAACAGGTTTGCAAGCTTATATCCTTTAACAAGGTCACTCCTAACAAGGTGAGAAGGATATTTAATAGGATTTGAAGTGTAAATCCTTTAACTAGGTGACTCTTAGAAGGAGCTTAAAATCTCTTAACATAGTAGTCTTTAACAGGACTTGTAATAGCTTCTAACCGGGCTAGAATACTCTTAACCGGGTATGCCCTTAATAGGGTATTTGTAATTTCTCCTAATAAGGAAGATTTCTTTGGTGTACTATTGAAATTTTTGGATACCATTCCACACGTATTTTTATCCCCCTAACAAGGGTTTCCATGGGAAAATATTGAGTCTTGTGTCTATTTTTGTGAATGGTTTATGAGCTAAGTTTTTAAATTGCATTTTCTTTTGCATGTTGGATTTTGTGGAAGAAATTTAAGATTTGTGGGTGTATTGGTTCACCCCCCCCCTCTCTCAGTGCCTTTGAAGAATAACAATTGGTATTAGATCCTAGTTCCCTTGAAGAAGCCTAATAGCTCAAGTAGGATCCTTAAGGAAAACATGGAGTTTTATGAAGCAAATAATGCAACTCAAAGAAGCTGAATTGGTCATTGAGAAGTTGAAGAATCAACTAAAGAAGTCAAGAGCTAAAAGATAATATCTTGCTAAAAAAATAAGTGAGAGTCGAGATTGCATTGAAAAATTATCTGAAAATAGTGGATCTGATGAATATGAAGCATCCCTAGAAGCCATGACTATGGAGATTGAAAAACTAAAGAAATATAAGAAAAATATCAAGAGAGAGGTGGAAGCCCAATCAATTAGAATGAAGTGAAGAATTGGAAGCAAGAATATATATGTAGAAGATGCAAGGAAAGTTGTAGAGCAAGCCCTAAAAGCCAAAGATGAAACCCTAAAGGCAAAATTAGATGAGCTTTTCAAATATGAACAAGAGGTTAGTACATTGCATGAATATTTATACGAGACTAATGAAGAGTATCAAGAAGCCCTAAGGTTGAATAAAGATCTAAGAAATGAGAATGAGAAAATAAAAGGAGAATTGAAGACTGCCAATGATCTACTGAAGAAATTCAATAAGAGTACTACTAAGCTGGATGAACAACAAAGGAATCAAAGAAGGAACAAAGAGACCAAAGAACTTGGATACACTGGTAAGACTAATTTTGAAGTTGGAGAATCTTCTTGAACAAAGGAAATCAAGAATGAAGGAAAGTATCCACTAAAGGTAACTCAAAGAAAGTCTAGTAAGTAAGCCCATAAACTTGTGTGCTTCAACTATCATAATTAAGGTAGGTCATACTACAAATGTACACTGAAGCAGATCTATGAACAAAACAAGTACCTTTGATGGATATTTATATAATTTTAATAACTATGGTCATGTTGCTTATGATTGTAGATCTAGATATAGCAATAGATCTAGTATCTTTGATGGTAACTATTACAAATGCAACAAATATAGTCATGAAGCTCATGAGTGTAGGTTAAGAGTTATCAATCAAAGGTCACCTGTGAACTGGGAAAGCCCTTACCAAAGGGAGAGGCAATTTGATGTCACATGCTTAGTTTGTGGTAGCTACGGAAACATGGCTATGAATTGCATAATGAGGATTGGAAGAGTTAATGTAGGACCATGGAGAACTACTAGTATGGCATGCTTTCGTTGTCACAAGATTGGTCATTTTATAGGGAATTGCAGGTTAAGGAACCAATCGGTAAACCAGTCAAACAATCAGAAAGGGAAGCAGACTGTGAATGTAGAAGAGGTTAGGAAAGAGATGAAAACAATATGGAAGAAGGAAGAGAGTAAGACATCGTAGGAATCCACATCTCCATCGAGTGTGGATAATTCATCATTAAACTAAGCCTTCATGTGGCTTAGGGGGAGCAAGTATTTTTGAATCCATCTTTAGGACCCCCTGTAGGTGTGTGGTAAGTTTTATCAACATATTAAGATGCAATAAGGACTTTTGGAATGTATTAAAATTTTTTGATGAATTATAGGATATTTTGATCACCGGTGATAAAGTAAGTTCAATCGGTAAGTGCATTTATTTCATGCATGCAAAGGTTGATAAAAAGGTTATTTTTATTTCATTGTTATCTTACGCATTGTGAAAGCTATTATGGAGCTAAAGAAGCATCGTTTGAGTCATTTGTTGAGATCCAAATGATAAAGAGAGATTTTTTGTGTTGATCTAAAAGATCAAATCAATCAGGTGTTGTCATGTTCTTCAGGAAGAACCTTAGTTTTGAATAGTTTGAGGTATTTATCTATTATCTACTTGTGTGGTTGATAATTTTGGATGGCTACTCCTAAATTGGTTGATATAACTAAGAGACCATGACCAAAATTTAAAATATGTCCTTTCAATTCTATAGAAAATGATCCAGCAGGTGCCCTAACCAGAGTGTCCTATGGTGTGTTGCATGTAGAGGATGTTAGAGCTTACATTCATTGTAAATTGGAAGATTTAGGATTAATGACAATTCATGCATAGTATGAGACATTGTGTGATGATAACATGGTGTTGAAATATGAGCACAAATGTATAGCAGAAAAAGGTTTTCATCGTGCAGATAGCTATCCCAATGAATTTGAAGATGATCAGGTTAGATTTGTCTTGATTAGATTTCATGATCAATTTGTGGTTGGCTCAACCATATAAGATTACTAAGGAATAAATTCATGTTGTAATCGATCTATCCTGAATGGGTAATGTACCTATTCATTAAACTATTCTAAGGATGAATTGATTAGGTTAAAAAAATCTAAGTGGGATGGTCATGCCATGATTGTGAATGATATTCCAGATGAAGAGGTAAAGTATGCTTCTATGGTTATTGGTTATAAAGTATATCATTCTAGCAGAATGAACAACATGTCTGGTGGTGCTATTCATACAACATACATGATGATTAAAGGGAATGAACATTATGATTTGGCAGAAACCTTGAGAGAATAGTTAATGGTAAATCTAGAGAAGATTAAGAAGGATATGAGGTAGAAGTTTAAGTATGGTCAAATAATCATGTGCCTATTTTTCTACTTTCAGAACATGTTCCCTGGTATTGGAAACACCACATGGACAAATGATGCACCACCATTCATTCAAATCAACAATTATATCAAAATTTTACGTAATAACTTTACAAGCATAGTGTGGGGATACCTTAAATATTTTCGTTAGAGAATGTATGAGAAGGAAAGAATTACATCTTCTATTATGAAAAAGTATAAGGATACTATATGATTCATGGTTGACATAGATACTTGTATGATAGAAGTAGCTAAGCCAAGGACCTCATGGGTTCTGCCTATGGTTTATGAAGTGGAAGAAAATATTCTGACTATATATGCAGAGAATTTTCTTTGTCAATTGGTAGATCCAAAGATTCTAGGGTTTGGGAATTATGAAGAAAAGTCACTTAAAGTACATAGTGAGTTAATGAAACCAATCATTGAGAGAAAAGTGAGGAAAGATGTTGAAAAATTCATGACTCAGAAGGGTTTCACCATAGAGAAAATAGAGAAAGAAAGGAAAAAACATGTTGCAAAGAAAGAAAGTGCATATGGTGCAGCTAGAGATGTAGATGAAGTTGAATTTGTTGGTGTAACTAGTAGTGCCCTAACTGGTTGATAGACTAGAAGTGAAACTCAAGTGAAGAAGGAGAAGCCTTCTCTCCTATCATAACAAAGAACAAACTAGCAGGAAGTTTCAAGCCTAAGGATACAATAGTGAATGAGATACCAAGAACTTTAAAGGAGACAAGAAAAAAGCAACAAAGAACAATCACAAAGAGCTAAGAAAGTTGTTGATGAGGAATGTGAAGGCACAAAATTAGAAAGTGAGAAAAAGGAGCTCAAGGCCAAAGGAAAAAATTCAAAGGCAATAGATAACCCTACTACTATCTGTCAAAATTGATTTTGGAAGTTCTAAATATGTTGAAAACATGGTGTTTAGAGTAAAGAACTAGAGTGTGTTATTTGGAGTTAGGAAGTTCTATGATAAGGTCAGAGAAAAAGATCAGAAGATGAGTGAGGATGTTTTAGTTTATAGCATGCAGAAGTTGAGAAAACCATTTATTGAAATGCAAGGCCAAATTCTTGTCACATTGTATGATAAAATTAATGCAAGATGGAAACATGCACTTGTAAGGGACACAGAATTGGTGAAACATTCTTTGTTGAGCCTAATACTTGATGCTTCAGTGGAAGAGATAGAGAAAAAA
Source organism: Thuja plicata (assembly GCA_018584345.1). Lineage (NCBI taxonomy): Eukaryota > Viridiplantae > Streptophyta > Pinopsida > Cupressales > Cupressaceae > Thuja > Thuja plicata. The sequence goes on along the minus strand of MU225827.1, from coordinate 1,011,344 downwards.
TTCAAAGAGGTAATACTTCTACTCAGAACAAGAGCTAGATCTATACAATTAATGATTGGGGAGACTCAATCGGTAAAGGATGAGATCAAAGTAATTCTATGAAAATATTTGGGATTGGAGAAATATAAAAGTGAAGGTACTCCTATGAATGTCCAAGAGGAATCAATAAAAGAAAAAGAGGATGATCGAATGGTTACTGAGACTGCTGAAGGATTTACTATTGATGGTGTACATGACACACTTGATGAATCTAGAGATAAAATAGACAATACAGGAGAAATTCATGTTATGGAGGTACAAGATGAGGAAATGGACACACAAGCACATCAGAAAGAGACTGGGACACAAAAGGAAGATGAACTTGTAGACACCCTAAAATGGACAGACTTACGACTTGCCATTAAAAAAACTAATTTTTATCTATTAATTAATGGTTTTTTAATCGTTAGTTAATCATCTTTTTCTTCTAAATTCATTCCCCAAATCATCTAATCAAATTCCCAAAATTAATTAAATAATTAATTTTATTTAATTAATTAACCTTAATTGATTAATTTTTATTAATTAATTAATTAAATTCAATTTCCTAAAGTTTAAATTGAAATATTTAAACTTACTAATTAAATTCTTCTAATTAAATTAATTTCAATTAAATTAATTTCATTTCATTCGAATAATGCAATTCTAAATAAAAAAGAATTCAATTATCTCACATGTTGAAAACTTTAAATTCAAAAATGAATTAAATTTTCATTTATCTTCAAAGAGATAACTTTAATTAGATCACATGGGTTACTCTAGCCACCTCTTCAGTTCACATGGGTTTCTCCACCCACCTCTTCAGTTCTAAATGGTAACTCAAAATTAGCTCTTCAGTTAATGAAACTCTATCTCCTCTCTTTCAGTTGAAGAGGTGGAGTTTACTGGTGGCTTCTCTAGTTCACTTTGATCTCAATCATTCATCTTCCTATCTCTAGGATTGATCTCAACCGTTCATCTCATTATCAATTCCTATATAACAAACCCTTCATAACCATTTGAAGGATCCAGGATTTCAAGCTCACATGCGCCATTACTCTGTCGGTTTGGTTCAAGCATCAAACCATGTTGCGATCACAAAGCAATTAAATATCATATTCTTGATGCTCCCAAGTCATAGACGCTGACCACACCAATATTGAGCAACACAAATAGCATTTCGAAAGGAGTAGAGAGAGACAATATAATCTTCAAGCAATTGGGTTTGCATTCATTTGTTTTCCTCTTATTTGCTTGTACATTTTATTGATTTGTAGTTTCATTATAGTAGCTTATTTCTTATCGATTTCACCTATTGTGAATTAGTGCTACTAACCCCTCGTTGAATTGAGAGTGTTAAAGATTTTGATCCATTGCATAAATTTTGGTGAACCCTACTTGAATCAAACAGCCCAAACATCACTTGCAAACGACAGACATAACCTTTTTGCCATGGCTATGTGGTTGTAGATTCTTTTTTTCATGCTTTTCTTGATAAACATGTAATTTTGCAATTGTTGGTATTTTACCGCAATTGATGAAAGATTTACACAATCTTCTAGTTTATTTCTGCAATCATTGTAAGGATTTCACATAAATTTTTTTTCATTATTCACAATTCTATTTTCTTGCTCTATGTTGCAATTGTCTGATCTATACCGCAGTCGATATCAGTTTACCGCAATCGCATAGAATTTTCCGCAATCAATCGATCTATGTCACAATTGATAGTGTTTTTCCACAATCAAAATTGTATTACTGCAATCGATGACACTTTACCGCAATTGATAGTTCTTTGCCGCAATTGACAGTGCTTTACCACAATTGACAGAATTATTCCATATCTGATCCAATTTCTCTATTTTCTGTTTAGAATTTGACTTTTTCTTCATTTCTGTGCAGGACTGGACCAATCACTAAGAACAAAGAAAAGTAGGCCATTGTGAGTATCAATTGTTTCAAAGGCACTTCTCAATTGCATGTATTTTTAATTACAACATTGTTTGGTACTAACTTATCATTTCAGCTTGTGGCGTGGAAACAGATTTAACAAAGAAACTTAAAAATCATTCATTCTCATTTTGGTGCTTTAAAAAGAACATTGTATGCCAAACATCACAACTTCACATTTATATATTGGTGCTTAAAATTGACGTGGAGGTTAAGAATTGAACAAAGGAAAACAAAAATTTCTAATTTGGGGCATTAAAATTGAACAAGCAATCAAACACCTACTTTTGGGCTTAAAACTGAACACTTGTTCTTGTATGGTGGTTTAGCTTAGTTCACATTTCAACTTTGGGGTTTAATCGATTAACCTTGTGTTTTCAGTTTTTGGTGCACTTGCACAATCTGCTAGATTAAACACCTTTATACTTTTTAGAAAGGTCTATCCAGGGAATGCGCTTCTTCCTCAGAGAATGACCTTAAACCAATAATCCTTCTAATCGGTATATAAACAAGATGCAAACCAAAGTTTTGTTTTATATCCAGCCAAGCTCAAGCAAGGTGTGTTGATGATAGTCTAGATCGGGTGAATATCCCTAAGGAGCCAGCATGGTCAACTAGGCTCTTAAGTGAGTCACACATGTACAAACTGATTGGATAGATGCCACAGACCCTTACCACAACCTTTTAAAATAGAGGCTAACCTGATTCACCTCTAAACAGATACCTTATTATTGTTTAAGGGGTTGCAGAATTTCTCCCCAAGATTCCCAACATATGTGTTCCAAGGTATTTGTGTAGTGAAAGAGATATTCACTATCACGGAAACAATACCTGGCAATGGAAAAAACATGGGAACCTACGTCGTGGACCTTTGTGTCCTAGTAGTATGACACTTTTTGTGTGAGCTAACAAATATTCAAGCATTGGGCCTATAATATTGTATTTGATGGCCAAAATTTTCCTTAGATTAATATGTTTGTCCTTGTGTCAAAACTTGTGCTAGATTACAAAACACAGTGTCCATTGTGCTTGTTCTTTGATCAATTTACAAAATGCTAAACAAACATCAAAACTATCAAAATGAGTCAAACATGTTAAATTCTAGGGTTGTCAACATCAAACATATTCTGCAAATTACAAGTCATGTTCTTGAAAATCAATTTTCTCAGATAGTGAAGCCAATTTGAAGTCTTTTTTAGACTGCCTCCCCTTTGCTGCAATTGCCTGCATTCTATCGCAATTGACGGTATCCTACCACAATCATCCTGTTTATTTTGGCAGTTGACCTATTTATTACTAGAATCAGTGATAGATTACTGCAATCAACCTGTCACTTTACCGCAATCGGTGGAGTTTTGTTGCACTTAACCAGAGACTTTAAAGAACATGTTTTACCTAAAACCCTTGAAAGACTCCTCATTGTGTGTAAAAGATCAGCATTTATCCCAGAAAAATGCGAAGAGCATTGTGTGAATCTCTAAAATTTAAAGATCATCTATTCTTTGAAAGCACGATTATTGTCCAAGCATTGTTAGTTCAAAATTTTAGACTTGAAATATCTTGATCCCATTATCTCAAAATCATCATATCTCTATCAGTGATTTTGTCCTAGGAAATAGTCAAGAATCCATATCTTACATCACCAAATCTTTGAGATCAAGATAAATCAACATCTATCCCTAGAATTACCCTTGTCCAAACATAACTCAGACTCTCCTAGAAAGGTTATCCTTTTCTATTTTCTTTATATCACTTGCTTTAGTCAAAAAATATGGACAACGCTATGTCTGACACACCTTATGGAGAACCTTACACTAGGTCAAAGGCTTGGACACAACCTAATGAGTCATATATCAACCAATTTCCCCGTGGTAAAAAGAGCAAGATGATAACCCATTTCCCCCATACAAATAAGAACAAGAACCCAACTACTATGATGACAACAACCCTCTTGTCTATTCAGAAATTTTCCCTGAGTTTATACATGAATAATGGCAAACTAATATCCTCATGCAACAAGTGCAACACCTACAAAATCAGCTAGAGGATCTTCAAATTCAAAGTCAACCAAAGTATTACACTGTAGAGGACTTATATCCCTACCCTATTGACTATATATCTCAGATCACATCACAAGTCAATGAACGTCCTCTTATTTTCTCAAATCCAACACTGATGACTTCCCAAATAAACACAATTGAAAATATGTCATCCTTGGGGGACCAATGTAAACCTTTCAAGATTTTAACTCAAAAACTGGTTCATAGACATCATTCTATTGTTAAGCGAGATCAAAATCATCAACCCATGTCTAGCAAGGGTCCATTCCAAAATAATAACATTGTTGACACATCCATCTCCTATGAAGAATTTGTCCCACAAGAAGCCTTCATGCTTCCCATTAGTCCCTCATCCCCTAAAGAGTCACAAGAGAAATATTTTCCATTCCTATCAAATGATATATCCAGTGTTGAGACCTCCCAAGGGTTATCCACAATAGATTTCAATGTTAATCCCTTTTACGACTCAACTATCCTAGATCCAATGCCACCATATGCTCCACTCCTAGACGAACCCACTCCAAAGAGTCTAATTCAAAATCCTTCTCCCTCATGTCAAAACATTGAACCCTTCCAATAATCCACCATACATATTCTAATTGATACCCTATGTCAAGAGGATGATACAAAGCATGAAGAAACAAGTCCTAAAGAAAATCAAGATCAAGATCCCAAGAATGACCAAACATGTGTAGTTTTTGACCAAGATCTTATACTTCTAGAAACTCATGAAGATTCCACTATCCTTGACCATCCTATCCAAGCTGATCCCCTTCCATCCCAAGAAAATTTTTTCCTTCCAAGTCTTATGGACCTTCCACTTCCCATGCCTAAGCAAGATCATGACATCCTACCCATTCTCCCAAATGATTCTATCCAATTTCATGAGAAATCCACCCTTAAAATTGAGTCAAATTTTCACCTTCCAAGTCTTATGGAACTTCCACTTCTCATTCCTAAGCAAGATCATGACATCCTTCCAATTCTTTTGAAGGATTTCATTCACAGTCAAGAGAAAATCACCCCTAAAATAGAGTTTTATGGTCCTCTTCCAAGTCAAGATCAAAGTATCCCTTCACCTTCATCTCCACCACAAGATCCCATCATCCCTCCAAATCCTCCTCATGATCCTATGATTCCTTCATTTCCATTTCCTAATCCTCCATCTTCTCCACAAGATCATATCCTGCCAAATGATCTTGTCATTGCTCCTATTCCATCACAAGATCCTATCATTCCTCCTAATCCCCCTCATGATCCCAACACATTTATGCAAGTTGTTTATGAACCTCATGCATTTCAAATGGATTTCTCTACTTGCATTCGGTCTGTTCCACTTCATGATCCTATTGTTTCTTCCATATCAAGTCCACCTCAAAATGGACTTTCATCTTTTATAAAGTATCCTACTAGTCAAAGAAAGCATTATCAAGTAAAAGTGTTAGACCTCCATGAACAAAGTACATTAAAACCCTTTCATATCAAAGAAAATTTTGATGGTCATGGCCTCCATAGAAAAACTCATTCTCAAGATGTTGGTACCCCTTCCAAATCCAAATCCAAATTTATACCAACCCCTTCACCCCTTCCATCCATCTTAGGTCCATATATTCCTCCATCCACTAGTTCACAATCCACTTCTCCTTTCCTAAATCAAGGTCAGCAAAGGAAAACGTCTTGGAAAACCTTCCACCCATCCAAAAAGTCTCCATAACATTACTATCCATCCATGAATCACATTTCCCTTTCAAGCAATTTGGATGCCAAACATAAGTTCCATAAGTCAAGAAATCCACATGCAGTCAAGGATCAACATGTCCAATCTAATCGACATGTAAAAACAAAGAAAAATATGATCCAAAAGGAAAAATAAATGTCCAAAAGGACATAAAGGCCCCTTGAGAAAAAAGAAAATTCAAAATCAATATGGATTCCTAAATATCTTATATAAACAATGTGTTCTTATATAAACAATATCCCAAATAAAAATCCAAGTTGGCATCCAAAATTTCTATCCATCCATTTAAACACCTCCAACCTTCGAAATCTATTTTGGGTCCTTATTTCCCAAAATTCATAAACATTCCTCCATCAAGTCCAAAATCTCCTTTTCTTCCATCAAATCCAAAATCTCTTTTTCCTCCATCACTCTATCACCCCTCAAGGTGTGTGCCAATGGTGTTTGTTCCGACATATCCATCCACTCAAAATCAATTATTCTCACAGTCCCTCCATTATCCAACACATATATTCCAATCTTCCATCCATCCTCTTGTCCAATCATGTGTATAAAGTATTACCCTATCCTACTTCATCCATTGTATCCCCCTTTTCCATCACCCTATCAACATCTTTGAGCATACCTTCAATAGCCATGATCTATTATAACACATATTACAAGGTTACAATCTAAAGAGCAAGATGCTTAATTCCTTCCTCCATTTCCTATCATGAATCTATTATCTTCCCAAAAAAAATAGAAAAAAAAAGAAAGAAAGAGAAAAATATTCGTCCACTAGTAAAAACTTGGCAAACAGGTGCATTGGGAAAGTACCATGATGAAAACTAGGCATCATGTATAATCTATGAACCTCTTGCATTCCATACATGGGGGAATTTTCCATCTATGTTTTCCTATCATATCATATCCTTTTCATTACCTCTATTAACCTATATCTCTCATATCCCTTATCTTATCAACATCCATATTTTTCCAACTTTAATCTTGACAAGGCTAGGGATCTCCCTAGAAGCATCACATATCCTATATGTTTCATGGTGTCCACATCCCTATGGTCCATATTTCCTATCTTTTCATAGTCTTGAATCCATATCCCTTCCCCTTGTCCATTCTTGATCTTGCTTTCCCTATCCATGTCCTATCCTTATCTTGTCAAATCCCTCTCTTGGTATTGATAGAAAATACAGATAAAAAAATGCAAAACCTATTTTCAGCATCCTCTTGACATGTCCACTCTTGTCAACCACATGTCAATCAATGCACCATGTCTTTATCTTATATTTTCATGTCTAATCCCTTATCTTGCCAAGAAACATGTTATCCCATCTGGTGGATAGCCCTTGGAATCCAAACAACTTCAAGACATACTAAGAGACCTTTGACCTTCATCCATCTACCAGTTCATCCATCAATCCATAATTTCCTTGCCTTTCTAGACAGGGGCAATCTAAAAAAATTCTATGTGGGGATTTGACCTAGTGGGTAAGATTACACCAACCTCATCTAATGGACATAAGTACATCATTGTAGGAATAGAGTACTTTACTAAATGGTTGGAAGCCATTCCTCTCACTTACATCATTGGAAATCAGATCTCAAATTTCATACTCAATAATATCATCTATCTGTATGGAATTCCTCAAACCATCCTGACAGATAATGGTACACCTTTCCAAAACAAATATGTTGAAGATCTATGTGCACAATTCCAAATAAAAAAAAGGTTTCTCTTCATTCTATTATCCTCAAGGGAATGATAAAGCTAAAGCAAAAAAAAATACATTTTGAAAATATTGAAGAAAATAGTTAACAAATCAGGGCAAGACTGGCATTTATAGCTTAGTCCTGCATTATGGGCATACCGAAAAAGCATGAGAACACCTATAGGAGCCACTCCTTTCTCCCTATTATATGGATCAGAGGTGGTCCTACATCTCAAAGTGGAAATCTCATACCTGAGAATGTCATTAAAGAATCTAATTTTAGATGAAGACTACAGAGTAGCAAGGCTTAGTGAACTATAACTATTAGATGAAAGAAGACAAAATTCATTCAACCACTTACAAGGCTATCAGAATTTCCTTAGAAGGAATTATCACAAGAAGGTGAGGCCACAAAATTTTGAAGTAGGGGACCTCGTCCTAATGGAGAGCCAAAAGAACCAAGTAGAGAGAGTGAAACCAGGAAAGTTTGAGTCTAACTAGATAGGACCATATGTCATTATCAACTCTACCCAAAGTGGGGTATACCAACTGGAAACCCCAGAAGGAGATCAGCTCCCCACATACATAAATAGAATGCACCTCAAGAGGTTCTACGCTTGAGATCTCAAGGGTTAAGGCAACTATCTACATATCCAGAAAATACCAAAAAAATAAAAAATAATAAAAAAGGTTACCTTGGTGAAAACTTGGAAAATAGGCGCCTTGGCAACAACAAAAAAATAAAAATAAAAAGAAAGAAAAAAATTAAAGAGAAAAAAAATCGTTCTCTCAGTGAAAACCTGGAAAACAAGTGCTATTGAGTAGGTACCTTGGTGAAAACCTGGAAAATAGGCGCCAAGTGCTCAAATCTAGCTTCTCCATCAATGAAATCCAAGATCAAAATCTTGAGCTCTTCACATGCAAGGCTGGCTACCCAAGCTATTTCCAGAAGCACAAACCCCTCTAAGCACCAACACTTATCCATGGTAGTACTAGTCTGCCAAACTAGAGGGAAATTCTAAAAGTCCTGAACAAAATCCCTAAAAAAAAATTAAAAAAACTCATCAAAATCCTAAAAAGATCAAAATTTCCTAAAAAAAATCAATCTTCATCAAAAACATCAAAAAATTGCAAAATCCCAAGCAATAAAACTAGCTCGGTTATCAACAAAGAAAAGGGCAGTCAAGCCAACTCAATCAATGTCAAAACCATGAGCTTTGCAAATCAGCATTGGGCCCATATGACATAGCTTTATCAACTCTCAAATCTTTCAGCAAGCAAACTGGCAATCAAGCCAATCAATCAAATTTTAAAACCACGAGCTTTGCGAATCAGCATTGGGCCCATCTGACACAACTTGATCAGCTACCCAAAATAATCAAAATCAATCAACCAATCAATCAAATCATCATCTTACACAGTGATCGATACGCTCAAAACAAGACAAATCAGTCTTATATAAGTCATCTATTACTGAAACTAGACATAATAAAGACAATCAAGATAATAAAGCCAATCAAGCCTATCAAGAGAATCAAACTGAATCAAGGAACAATAAAAATGTTGACTAGCTCAGTCATCGGTAATATTTTGGTCTATATTTCGCGGTTATATTCTTACGCTACTCCAGGATCCACCACGTGAGGAGAGTAGCAATGATGGATTATGACTTATTTTATTTGATTGTTGTTTGTGGAATGTTTCATTTCAATTTTGGGGCCATGATTATTTAGGATAAATGTAGTAGGCATTTTCACTTATCTAGAAGCCACACAATTCCACGATCTAAGCTAAATGTTGGGAAAGAAGTGGGCAAACCTTTTCTTTTATCTGCTTGTTTATTACCAATAGAATTATAGCGATATCTAGATGGTCTGAGATCTGGGTGCATTGGATTTCTATCTTGGTTTTATGGCTTTCTTTTCAAAATCAATAGAATCATAGCTAGATGGTCTGAGATCTAGGTGCATTAGATTTCTATTTTTGTTCCTTTTGTATTTCTTTTTAAAAAATCAAGAGTTCATAGCAGTATCGAGATGGTCTGAGTTATGGGTGCATTGGAATTCTATCTTGGTTTTATCCTTTTTTAGGATGGTCAGTGAGCAAAGCGATATCCAAATGGTCAATATCTAGTGTTAGTAATAACTAAGAGGGGGTGTGAATCAGTGGCCTCAAAAATTTATCCAATTTAATAAACCAATCAATACTTCTCCAATTATTAAGTCCCTACAAGATTCATGCCTTGAAATACTTGAAACAAATAACTGTCTGTCGGTTTACCTTGTCTGTCCTTATTCTCCTTGATAATCGATAAGCAGTAAACTGTATTTACCGATACTTAGTAAATATGAAGAGTATACCAATCAATCCATAAATGCATATGTAGAATGTAAAACAATAAAGTAATGAACCATACACATATAACACAAGGATTTTAACGTGGAAACCTTGTTAAGGGAAAAACCACTGGGACCGGTACCCCAAATTTTC
>MU225827.1:967869-994436 GCA_018584345.1 Thuja plicata | reverse complement strand
AACCTTCTAGTAATCTATTAGGATATACCTCAATTACAAAAGACTGTTAAGTCCTGCTCTGTTAAGAGACTTAATGCTTCAATGGTTAAACTGAAACAAAATGACCTGTTTCTAATGCAACTGAATTATAGATTTTCAGATCTACTTACAATATCTTTCTGATCAATGTATCGATTCCATTCCTTTGTTCTTAACTCTTTCTGCTATGTGATGTTGTGCTTTTCTGTTTGTCGGTGTCTGCATAATTCTTTAGCTCTCCCTCAGCTTGATTGATCAAGACTACATGAAGTTTATCCTTCATCAGTTTCTCTTCAGCATATTCTATCAGTTCACTCCCCTGTGTATCTAATTGCTTTCCTTTTGGAATGAATTATGCTTGTCTCTTATATAGACATGATATACCTTAATTCTAGGTTCTTGATTCTTTGCGTGAAAAATAATCCAGCCAAATTAATTTACAGCTTTAACTCCTGATTTATCTCGTAGTTATCTTCTTGCCAACTGTACAAATCATTTACTTAACTATGGTTGAATAAAACAAATAAAACAATCAGTTAAGTCTATCCTTTAGCTCTGCCAGCTAGATATTTTGTCATTTTTTGATCTCTCTGTTCTATCAGTCAACTCTGTAGTTCATCACCGGTGACAATTGCCAGTTTCATTGGTGTCGCTTCAGTTAGCTTTGGGATCTCTATCAGTCGGGCATCATTGGATCTTGCTTGTCGGGCAACATTGTTTTTAGCTCGTCAGGCATCCTTTGATTCTTCTTCGTCGGGAAACACTATCTTCTACTCGTCGGGCATCACTGTGACTTTATCTCTATCTTTACCGATGGTGTGCTCTCCATCGGTGTAGTCTATCACTTGGTGAATACTTGACTTTTCTGCATTTCTAAAAGCATAACCTTTATTCCATTGATTCTCTGAAGTCTTTGGCATTATGTATATGACCATACAGATGATATCAAGTTGACATCAATGAAAACACAAACCATTAACTGATTTAATTGTCTTGCATCATCTTCAACTTAATATGGTCAAACATTCAATCAGTTACATGTAATCATCTAGGTGCTTTTGGCTCTCTTTCTTTTCAAATTAGAGATCATAGTAGTATCCAGATGGTAAATATCTGGGTGCATTTGGATCTCTTTCTTTTTAAAACAGGGAACATAGCTGAACCCAGATGGTCAATATCTGGGTGCACTAAGTTCTCTTTCTATTCAATCTCTCTACTCCTTCCGGTTATCAAGAGGTCATAGCAGTAGCTAGATGGTCTGAGATCTAGATGCATTGGATACTCTTCATAATTTCATAAAAAGATGCAATGATGACAAAATTTGGAAACACGACAGTGACTTGGGTCACTCATCCATTCTATCAGTTCATATATATCAATCGTCAATCATCCATTCTATCAATACATATCTATCAATCGATCCCAGAGAACATTCCAAACAAACTTCCTTCTAACTAACACATGCATTACTCATATATTTTGTGCATAATAGATTGCATTCATTTCAATTAAGTACATCAGAAAATAAAAAAAGACAATCAAGCATCTACATACATGGTAATCATAATCAAATGCATCCATAAACATCTCATATAAATATGCATTTCATAAACACCATCCTGCATACACATGTCAATATCATAGGAAAATTAAATCATCCATCTAAGAGTGCATAATAGAATCACATTGCATAAAAATTTCATCAACTAAAATCATGTAGAACCATACATATAGCAAGTAAACCAATGCACATCATATAAAATCACTAGCTGCATCTCATATAAATCTCAATATTTGAGTACAATGAATGGTCGCAAGTCTGAACAAAGAAGGTGATCAACATGTATATCAATAAATATCAGGGTGTCAAGATATAATCATTGATAAGCCTCAGATTATATCAATGGAACATCACTACAAAAATGGTACAACATGATACATCCCTATCTCCCAATCCCTCATCCCCTTTCCCCCACACAACCCATGAGTCCTCACTATCCTCACTATCTCCAATACTACTGCCAGTACCACTTCTCCCCAGTAGAAGCGCTAGAACCTAAACCCTCCACATCCAAAGCCTCAACATCAATATCACCAATCTCTACATCAACATCCTCAGTGGCTACTCTATCCTCTCTCTCTCCTCAGCGCTAGTATCCCTAGCCTTAGTTGATGCGACCCTGATCTCCAATGTCGCATCCTGTGCATTAGCAGAAGCCAACCTCGCCTGAAGATCAGACACATGTTGTGTGAGCCTCTCCAAATTTTATGGATCTATATCCATACCACCCATGTCTACATCCATCTCCCCCTCCTCAGCCCTGTCTCCCAACCCCTCATCCCCTCTCCCCCACACAACCTATGAGTCCTCATTACCCTCACTATCTCTAGTACTGCTACCAGTACTATTGCTCCCAGTAGAAGTGCTAGAACCTTAACCATCCACATCCAAATCCTCAACATCAATATAACCAATCTCTACATCAACATCCTCAGCAGCTACTCTATCCTCTTCTCTCTCAGCAAGCATAGCACCAGTGTGATGACACACTCTCCAAACCAGCTGAGGACCCTCCTCCTCCTCAAGGATGGCTCCCAATCCAACCTGCCTGGTACTACCATGACCACCCCTAGTCCTCACCCTACTACTGAAACTACCAAGACCAGGATCATCTCCATCATCCCTGCCACCATGACCACCATCCCTCCCCTAACCACCATCCCTACCTCTATCTCTCTCTCACCCTCCATCACATTTTCCACCCCTACCTCTATCTCTCCCTTTGTCCCTCCCTCCACCATCAAGACCTCCATCTCTACCTCCATCTCTCCCTCTGTCCTGTCCTTGCTGAGACCTCCTAAAGATGGTACCAACCACAAGCTGAGATACATCAGTCAATGGATCAGGACATGACTACTTCCACCAAGCATCATACTATGGAGTTGTGATTGCAAAGAGAACAAGTTCACACTTCAGTATCATATAGATGATAAGCATAAAGTGACAAATCAAAAGACAACTACATCTAACAAAGCAGAAAATATAGATCCATATAGCCAATTTAGAAAAGAGAAATACATCAAGCAGGGGCTGAATCCAACACATACCAGCCTCAATCGTGGCTAACCGCCAGGTCCATGCAACAGGCAGAAGACCCTAGAACTCGATAATCACAACATCAAGAGGAATAACTGCACCCTAGAGAGTAATATCCCTCAATCTTTGGGAAAAGTAAGCATAAAAATCTGAGACATCCTATCTCTCACCAAACTGCCACAACACCCTATCGATGTTGTGGAAATCAATCATATGAACATGTCAGCTGACACACCCAATCAGGAACCTCCATTGCCAACAGAAGCGAAGATGTATATCCTCCCCATCCCAAACAGGACAATCCCTGTAAGGTCTCTAGATGAAGTATGGCATCATGTCAAACTATTTCCACCAGTACATCAGATGTCCCATATGGGACTGAACAATAGCATGGTCATACATAAGAACATATGGTCTCCCCGGAGGAAGATCACGAGCACCAATGGGCCTACACACAACAATGTGCTCCCACACTCATATCTATAACAAAGTGGCTCTGCAACCAAGGGACTTACCTCCAAGGTAAGCTACATAAAAAAATGTGAAAGTACATGTGGGCCAACATGCACAGGCCCCAAGCATAAATTGTATGATCTCTAACTATACCCTGAAGGAAAACCCCAAACCCAACAGAGAATCTGTGTTGCCGACGATCAGGACACAAGATCCCACAAATCAAAATACCTAGCAAGGTAGTCAATCGATCCAAACCCATGTCGAATCTAGACCAAGGGATATCATAAGGATCAAACATGCCTAACTGATCTCGAGGAAGACCGGAAAGCTCAGACAGAGTAGTGAAACTAGATTCCTGATCATACTCGACAAAGGCACCCTGAATAGGAATCTAAAGAATGTGATAAAAAAACTCTAGAGTGGTTGTGCACTCACCAGTCGGTAAACTAAAGGTGCATGTGTCTGAATTCTACCTCTCTAATAAAGCAGAGATCAGACCCATATTGGTCGTGATCTTGGGCATATAACACACCTAGTAAAGACCTATATCCCTCAGTATACCCCTCTTCGCCTTAGAAAGATGGAGGCGTAATACTAATCCTGTAGGTCTCGACTCCTAGCAATGAAGAACAGTCCTAACATACTGCAAAAACAACAGAAAGAAGAACATCAGTATCAACTCAGAAGTAGAATATCAAACATGTTATAACACGAGTTCAAAAAGTACAAGCATGTTGATTACGGCATTCAATTATCAAATGTGGTACTCTTACACCCATTGTGACACTCAAACAACAAATGTGACATACTTTATGCAAATGTGGTAATAAACCTACCTTATGCGGCAGACATATCGAATGTGGCATGCAATCAACAACTGTGGAAAAACCGTGGTCTATTACGGCAAACATTACAAAATTTCAAAAAAGCAAATTTTTTAAAAGCAATAAATGAAGGCATTAATGACATCAAGGATAAGGCCACTCACCGGATGCGCCATGCCAGATACATGATGAAAAGTATGGACCCGGTCAGACATGTGCATGATGCCTGGTATACCCGCCATAGCTCAACGAACACCAAAGAAAGAAGAGAAAATAGGAGACAAACTTACCAAAGATCCAAAGCTCGAAGAGTGCCAAGTGACAAATGAATGGCTCACCTAGATATTTATAAAGGCTTTGGCAAAAACCCTAATTCCTCCAGGACCTAAAAATTATCTTCCCAGACCCTGGAAACTTCAACACTCAATATCAGGGGCATACCAAAGCATTTTCAAGATCAATGAGATACCCAGAATATAAATTTGCAGATTTAACAAATTAACGCTCATATCATGACTTTTCCCTCAAATTTGTTGAGGGGGCATAAATACACCTACTATCGTCGGGGCAACCTAGGGCAGGATCAAAACAAAGAATCTTTGACACACTACGACAAGCCACAATGCATCAAAGAGGGGCAAATGTAGACACCCTAAAATGGACAAACTTACAACTTGACATTAAAAACACTAATTTTCATCTATTAATTAATGGTTTTTTAATCATTAATTAATCAGCTATTTTCTTCTAAATTCATTTCATCTATTAATTAATGATTTTTTAATCGTTAATTAATCATCTTTTTTTTCTAAATTCATTCCCCAAATCATCTAATCAAATTCCCAAAATTAATTAAATAATTAATTTTATTTAATTAATTAACCTTAATTGATTCATTTCCATTAATTAATTAATTAATTAAATTCAATTTCCTAAATTTTAAATTGAAATATTTAAGCTTACTAATTAAATTCTTCCAATTAAATTAATTTCAATTAATTTAATTTAATTTCATTCAAATAATGCAATTCTAAATAAAAAAGAATTCAATTATCTCACATGTTGGAAACTTTAAATTCAAAAATGAATTAAATGTTCATTTGTCTTCAAGGAGATAACTTTAATTAGATCACATGGGTTACTCCACCCACCTCTTCAATTCACATGGGTTTCTCCACCCACCTCTTCAATTCTAAAAGGTAACTCAAAATTAGCTCTTCAGTTAACCAAACTCTATCTCCTCTCTCTCAGTTGAAGAATGGAGTTTACTGATGGCTTCTCCAGTTCACTTTGATCTCAACTGTTCATCTTCCTATCTCTGCGATTGATCTCAACCATTCATCTCATTCTCAATTCTTATAGAAAAATCCCTTCATAACCATTTGAAGGATCTAGGATTTTAAGCTCGCATGCGCCATTACTCTGTCAGATTGGTTCAAGCATCAAGTCATCTTGAAATCACAAAACAATTAAATATCATAGTCTCAACGCTCCCAAGTCATAGACGTTGCCCACACCAATACTGAGAATCAAAAAAAGTGTTTCGGAAGGAGTAGAGAGACAATAGAATCTTCAAGCAATTGGGTTTGCATTCATTTGTTTTCCTCTTATTTTCTTGTATATTTTATTGATTCGTAGTTTCGTTATTAGTAGCTTGTTTCTTATCGATTTTCCCCATTGTGAATCGGTGCTACTAACCCCTCGTTGAATTGAGAGTGTTACAGATTTTGATCCATTGCGTACAGAACCAATAAACATAGGTATCGGTCAGGCAATGACTGATGACACTCAAGAGATAGGTTGTACTGCTGAATTGCAACAAAAGAAAGAGAAGGAAAATGAAGTAATAGATTGTGTTACTCAAGGAAAACAAGTCAATGTGGAGGAAAATATTGAAAAGGAAAAAAGTGAAGAAAAGGTAACACATCATACACAGTCCAAAATGAATATTGAAGATAAACTATCCATTAAGGGATGGATTGATTTGAACACAATGAGCCCTGATGAGATGATAGATCTTGTTGAGGTGATCAAGTCAAAGGTCGAGCAGAAAAGAATGCAACAAGAAGCACGGATAATTATGTCTGCTAGAGATTTTCTTTCAGAACTGCTAAGTAATGTTCAATATGATGAGAAGGCTACACCAATGGAGAAAATTGTTCATTTTTTTACTACAAATGGAGATGATATGAAGAGCTTAGAGGATGTAGTAGTTTTAAGAACATAGAAAGATTCTGATAAGAAGAGATCGGAGAAATTGGGACAGTCAATTGTCATAGACAAAAAAACACTTGCATAGGTTGTTAACCTATTGAAGAGTGTATTGAATAAAGGAGGTAAGATTATAAAGTTTATATATGATTTTTCTCAAATTTTGAAGGACTTATAAAGATAAAAGAGTGAAGCTCAGCAAGAGCTTAGGTTTCTTGTTGGCAATTTTGATCCCATACATGAATCGGTAAATGCATTTGGTGGAAAGGTTAGAAACATTAACAATAAGTTTAAGTACAACATGAATGAGGTTAACAATAAGATATCTAATTTTCTAGAATTACAGAGTTTATTGATCCCCAAGCTATAAATTTTGTATTAAGGTGTAAAGGAAGCTGAGAAGACTTTGGCATTTCAAGATGTGTGCACAATTGATGGACTAGAGGAATTGACATTTTTGCTAAGTGGACAGATTGTAACTGTTGAGGTTTTACTGAAGAGTTGGGAAAGTGATCTAAAGATTTTGAAGGATAATTTCAGTGGTGTCTTTATTCGAATGTAATTAGGTGGTACTACTCTTACATTAATACAAATTTTGACAATTTGTGTCATACTTTTGTCAATTTTGTCAAAGAGGGAGTGAATCTAATTATGTACTTAAGCTGAAATTTGGCTAAGTCTTTTTGTAATGGTAAAGGGGAGTATTATACATTATTTTAATTCCTAGGGGGAGCTTTTGATTTATTGGGAATTAGTTTACTACAATGAAATGTAATGTATTTTTTATTTCTACAGTAGATTAGACACATAGGCAAATTTCTTATTTATTTTTCTAAGTGTTGCCATCAATGCCAAAGGGAGATATTGTTGGAAAATTGTGAAGATGATTTGAGTGTTGATCATGATAATTTATTGTGGTGTTTTCATTTCTGGAAACATGATGTATTGGAGGCAACCAATCAGTGCTACTGATGGCGTTGAAAATCCATTTGAAGAAATGGTTAAGTGTGCAGCCAATTGGGCAGATGACAACATGTGACACTCAAGGGATCGGATCTGGAGTTGGAAATTGAGTTAAGGTGTGTGATCATCTATTAATCATCTATAGAGGTATATCTACCTATGTCTATGATCACAATAGTTAGTTTGAAGCTCTATGCAAGTTATTGAAGATTCAAGTGGACTGGCAGGATGGACAAGAGACAGTTAGAACAAGTTTGGTTAGATCGATTTCCTGGTCTATGTAATATTTGTTATTGATTGTTTGCAACCCAATTAATGTTGTGTTGAATTTATTGGGTTGACCAATTTGTTTTGGCATGGTCGGATCTATGTTTTAGGTCAGTGGGTAAAAATTTTTAGGTCAAGAGGCCCACTATGATAAAGTTGTTATAAAAGAAGGATGAATTTGTGAATTAGGGTTAATGCAGTGATGTCGAGATGACGCGATAAGAGATTGTGATTGTACGAAGTTGTTGGATGTGTTAGGAATCACTATGATTAGAATTGAAGTGGAAATTTCATACAGAAAGGTTAGAATGAGATCAATCATTCTTGGGTCCATCTCAAGAAAAACTCTAACAGCTTTGCAAGCTTAAATCCTTTAACAAGGCCACTCCTAACAGGGTGAGAAGGATGTTTAATAGGATCTCAAGCGTAAATCCTTTAACCAGGTGACTTTTAGAAGGATTTTTAAATCTCTTAACATAGTAGTCTTTAAGAGGACTTGTAATAACTTCTAACTAGGATAAAATACTCTTAACCGGGTATACCCCTAACAGGGTGTTTGTAATTGTTCGTAACAGGGAAGATTTATTTGGTACACTAGTGAAATTTGTGGATATCATTCCACACATGATTTTATCCCTCTAATTAGGGTTTCCATGGAAAAAAATCTTGAGTCTTGTGTCTATTTTGTGTGAATGGTTTATGAGCTAAGTTTCTAAATTGCATTTGGTTTTGCATGTTAGATTTTGTGGAAGACATTTAAGATTTGTTTCAGAATTGTGGGTGCACTGATTCACCTCCCCCTCTTATTTCCTTTGAAGACTAACACCAACAAGTCTAGGGACAATCAGTCCATTGAAATTTTTAAAGAGTTCATTATCCCTGTTTGAGAAATCGTTTCCTTTGATTGGTTTATTTTTGGCTACTACATTAATGAATTTGAGAATTGAAGCCTCGATTTTTGTTTCTGACACTTCTCTAGATATTGATTGGTCCTAAAAAATTATTTGGTTCCTCTCCTTCCATATCTCCCAACAACCAAAAAAGGGAAGAATTTTCTAGATGTCATTGAAAACTCCTTTTGAGGAGCATCTTGGGCAAGAAACAAACTAGTCCTACAATCTAATGGGAAAGGGAGACAAGAATTTGAGTTTTGTAGGGAAGAATTTCTAGTAGAATTTTGCAAATGGATAGGTAAGAAAAAGATGATCTATCATTTCCATATTAACTTTTCAAAGAGTGTACCTATAGGGGCCTCTTATTCAATTTTTTCCAACATATCTTGGGTAAGGATTTTTTAATGTATTGCCAACCAAGAGAATACCCCAACTTTGGGGAGAACATGTTTTTCCCAAAGGAGATCAATTGGCCATTGGTTGATTCTTTCCACCACCCCTTTGATTTTGTAACCAATATTCACCTTTAATCTCCATACAATGATGTGCATCATCTGAGTTCATCCTCAGAATCCAATGTTGAAATAGTTTTATCCCTTAGAATATTCTATAAAATCTTTTTCTGGTCATTGGGGGTATTGATCCCCTCAAAATATTTTTATACCCATCTTCTAATCCCATTTTCCAAAGCAACATAACCATAGTTGAAAAAATTATTACCCCATACCTTGGTTGTTTCTAATTTGATCTCTTGAAGTTTGGGGAGATTGCAAAGTTTGAGACCTTCATCGCAAAAATCAACCCATAAAGAAGCCTTGTGACCATTAGAGATTTCCTAAGTGTTATGTTTAATAATGATGTCTCTGTTATCACATATGAAATTCCATACAACTGATCCTTTTGGAGGCTTACATATATTGATAATGTTGATGGGATCATCAAAATACAAATAATTTTTCAGTAGTATCCTAGTCCATTTTCGATTTCCTTTGAACATCATCTAGATTATTTTATCTCCCATAACACTATTCATTATACTTAGTTGACGAATCACTACCTGACTAGCATTCTGAAGTTTGCAAATCTTATCCCATGACAATAGTGGAAATTTGTGTGAATTAATTAGCCCACCCTAGAATAACTTGCACATAGTTTTATTCAGGTTGTCATTAATTGAGGCTAGAAATTTCATGTAGGACATTGAATATACCAGGATGTCAAAAAAATTCCTTAACTATTGACAATCTCCCATTCAAGGTGAGCCCTTTCCCCTTCCATAGATCCATTTTTTTCTTACAAATTTCTACGAGCTTGTCCCAGTAGAATTTTTTGTTGGCTCCTCCAAACAGTGAAATACCATGTAATCTCCCAAGAAGGTAGGCAAATATTAGACCTGGAATGTGAGATATGCCTCTCTGGAGGCTAGACTACACTGTGAGGAAGAATAAATTAGATTTCCTCTAGTTGATGGTTTGATGAAATGTCTTATTGTATTCATCTAGCAGTTTATTAACAGACCTTGCTTCTAACCTTGTGGATATTCCAAATAGGATTGTTTCATCAATAAATTTTTGATGCTTAATCAGCTCCAATCCCAAGGTGACCTCTATCCCAGTCCATCTACCCTCCTCCCTAGTATGTTTGATGCTTTTGCCTAGATCTTCTGCCAGGATGATAAACAAAAAAGGTGATAGAGGATCACCTTGTTTGATGCCCCTTGAAGCACTGAAGAATACTTGAGCAACCTCATTGACTAGAGTGATAATTTTGGAGTATCAATGTAGCATCTAACCCAATCCACCCATTGATTATCAAAATTGAACCTGGCTAAAGCCTCCAAAAGGAATTCCCTATCCAAAAGGTCGTAGGCTTTCAATATATCTAGTTTAATCACCATGATGGGCAATCTCAATTTCCTAGTCTTATGAATAGATTCATGGGCCACAATGTTACCTTTATCAATAGATATTCCTAGGGAAAACCTACTCTATTCATCTGAGATTACTCTGTCAATCACCTTCCCAAGTTTGTTAGCTATTTTTGTGTTGATAATCTTATAGAAGGTATTGCAAAGAGCTATTGGCCAAAAATCACTCATATTCTTAGCTTCTATCTTCTTAGGGACTAGGGAAATGAAAGTTTGGTTAGCTACCCCTAACAATATTGTTTTCCTCCATATTGCTCAACTACCCTCAACAAATATTCTTTAATTATTTCCCAAAAGAAGTTATAAAATGTAGTCAGTGTTAGTACCTCATAAAATAATGTGCTAGTTCCTCACATTTCTTCCTAGATCATACAAATTTCTCACTCTTGTTCATAATAATTTTATAATTTTCCCACTACAATTCACCATTTCCTAGTCAACTCTTTCAAGCATTGTAGTTCAATATTTTTTCTAACCTAAAGTTACCAGAGTCGCACATTTGAAATGACAAGAAATCCTTGAAAGTATGCAACAAACATATATGGCGGGAGATTTTTTTAGTCAATGAGTTATACCTAAATTCATTAAATAGAAAATCAAATTTCTTCTCGATCTTATAATATGAAGTATATTGATGCGACATACATAGTTGAATATAATATTTTATTATCTCAGGGATATTAAAAAATTGGCAACCTTGAAAGTACTATCATCGAGATCCTTTCTCATCTATTTGATTAAATAAAAGATACACTTTTCAAAGAGACACAGCTGACTAGAGAGAAATTTTCAAAGTCCCACCAATGGAGAGGTTAGGGAGAAAAAACCTCATTGAGGAGAAGATTAATTGTCTCATCGATCCATGGAAAATTAATTTATCGAACGAACATAATGAGATGAAGGGAAACTTTTATAATATCTTTGATGAGGAGAATAGCAAGTAAACCCCATTATCAAAGTGAGAAAGGAGTATCTTGCTGATACATTAAAAAAATAGCTTATTAAAAGACATATCAATGAAGCAAGGTCATTGAACATATGGCCAAGACTTAACTCATCTCCAAGACAACTAACGAGTCTCTTTTAAAATGCCTCAGAGAAGTTAATTTACACTGAATGTGTATGCAAAATTTGGTTGCACAAGAAGCGTACACAAACTATTTGTTAAAATTCCCCAAAGAAGTGTCACTTCATTAAATAAGAATATGAAAATAAATCATATGGATGCATACATAATGTACATTAATTTTTTAACTGAATGCCCCTAAGGGGTCATTAATATGATTGAAATATACCTTCAAGATTAGATTTGTTTAAAATGTTTTAAAACTTCATTAAATGTGTGTGACAAGTTTAAAGTTTAAATTCCACAACCTTTGACCAATAGTTTCCCTTATCATTTCAATATGAAATCATTACAATGTTATCCATCAACACATACACAATTAGCATTTCAATATGAAATCATTACTATAGGCTACCTTACAACTTTGCACTGAATGGATCATACAATTAGTTCATAGGTGCCACAGTTTGCAAAAAACAACCCATCAAAGTTTGACAATTTTATGCACTTAGGAAACACAAGGGACATAATCGATAGGGTAGGTTGTTGATCATTCAAGTGTGTCAAGAGTAAAAATGGGACCATGATTGGATTAAACCCACACAAATAGATGCAATCATAGTGTCATTTTTCCCTCATGACAAAAATAAAGAGATATAGGCTACCTTACAACTTTGCACTGAATGCATCTGACAGTTTTTGAATGAATAGAAAAATTTATGCCCCATGAAAATCACTCTAAGTATTCAAAATATTATACATGTTATTATAGAGGGTCCTAACATGACCCTATAGGCTCACACAATTCATTCTAAGGTTCCATGGTTTGCGAGAAACAATCTGTCAAAGTTTGACAATTTTATGCACTTAGGACACATAAGGGACATTGTCGGTAGGGTATGTCACTGAGAGCTTGAGTGTGTCGAGAGGAAAAATAGGACCATGCCTAGGGTAAACCCACCCAAGTTAAAACCACCCAATTTGAGGCAATCATGGTGTCAATTTTCACCCATGACAAACAAAACAAGATATAGGATACCTTACAACTTTGCACTGAATGCATCTGATGGTTTTTGCTTGAACAAAAAAGTTCCACCCTACAAAAACCACTCTCAGTATGAAAAATATAAGATAGATTATTATAGAGGGGCCTAACACAACCCTATAGGTTTAGACAGATTGTTCGTAGGTGACATGGCTTGTGACAAATAGTCCATCAAGGTTTGACAATTTTATGCACTTAGGGCACACAAGGGACATTGTCGGTAGGGTATGCCACTGAGCGTTCAAGTCTATTGAGAGGTGAAATGGGACCATTCCTAGGGTAAACCCACCCAAACAAATGTCATCATGGTTTAATTTCATGCACACAATGAGTAGAATGAGATATAGACTACCTTACAACTTTGCACTGAATGTATCTGACGGTTTTTGGAAGAACAAAAAATTTGTCACCCTATGAAAACCACTCTGAGTCTTCAAAATTTGAGATGGGTTATTGTAGAAATGCCTAAAAATACCCTATAGGTTCACATGGATCATTCAAAGATACCACAATTTGTGAGAAATAGCCCATCAAAATTTGACATTTTTATGCACTTAGGGCACATGAGGGGCATTGTCAGTAGGGTATGTCATTGAGAATTTGAGCGTGTCGAGAGGGAAAATGAGACCATGCCTAGGATAAACCTACCCAAATGGACACAATCATGGTGTTATTTCACACTTACAATGTACATAATGAGATATAGACTACCTTACAACTTTACACTGAATACATTTAACATTTTCTAGATAAACAAAACAATTATTTGATGACATGTAACTGATTGAATGTTTGATAATGTTAAGTTGAAGATGATGCAAGACATTAATTCAGTTAATGGTTTGTCTTTTCATTGATGTCAACTTGATATCATCTGTATGGTCATACACATAATGCCAAAGACTTCAGAGAATCAATGGAACAATGATTATGCTTTCAGTAATACATAAAAGTCAAATATTCACTAAGTGATAGACAACACCGATAGAGTGCACACCACCGGTAAAGACAGAGATAAAGTCACAGTGATGCTCGATGAGCAGAAGATAGTGTTTCCCAATGAAGAAGAATCACAAGATGCCCGATGAGCTAAAAATAGTGTTGCCCAACAAGCAAGATCTAATGATGCTCTACAGACGGAGATCCCGAAGCTAACTGAAGTTGCACCGACGGAACTGGCAGTTGTCACCGGTGATGAACTGTAGAATTGATCGACAGAATAGAGAGATCAAAAAATGACAAAAAATCTAGCTGGCAGAGCTGAAAGTTAGACTTAACTGGTTGTTTTATTTGTTTTATTTGTTTTATTTGACCACGGTTAAAGCAATTGATTTATACAGTTGGAAAGAAGATAACTACGAGATAAATCAGGAGTTAAAGCCATAAATCAAATTGGCTGGATTATTTCTCATGCCAAGAATCAAGAATCAAGGAAACTCATGTCTTTATAAGAGACAATCATAATTCATTTCCACAAGAAATCAGATACATGGGGGAGTGAATTGATAGAAGATGCTGAAGAGAAACTGGTGAAGGATAAACTTCATACAGTCCTGATCAATCAAGCTAAGGGAGAGCTAAAGAATTCTATAGACACTGAAAAATAGTGAAGCATAGCATCACAAAGCAAAAAGTGTGAATTACAAAGAAATTGAATTGATACATTGATCAAAGAGGTAAAGTACATAAATAGATCTGAACATCTGCAATTCAAAGTTGCATTAGAAACATGTCATTATGTTTCAGTTTAACCATTGAAGCATTAAGCCTCTTAATAGAGCAGGACTTAACCATCTTCTATAATTGAGGTATATCCTAATAGATTACCAAAAATTTTGATTCATGATAGTAGCATCGGTCTTACCTAAAGCCTATTGACAGTCTAAGAATGAGGCTGATTCAAGGATGGTAGTAAGATTAGCATAAAGCCTATTGACAGTCCAGAGACTGATTCAAGGATGGTAGCGTAGATGCTAGATACTTAGTGACAACCTATGTATAAAAATCCTCTAACAAGGTCGCACTTAACCGTGTGTTTATAACCTTTAACAGGGTTGGCTCCTAACAGGGCTCACTTCAGAAGAGTGAAAATTTGGGGTACTGGTCCCAGTGGTTTTTCCCTTAACAAGGTTTCCATGTTAAAATCCTTATGTTATGTGTGTATGGTTTATTACTTTATTGTTTTATATTTCACATATGAATTTCTGGATTGATTGGTATACTCTGCATATTTACTGAGTATCGGTAAATGAGTTTTGCTGCTTATCGGTAATCAAGGAGAATAAGGACAGACAAGGTAAACCGACAGACAATAAATTGTTTCAAGTATTTCAAGGCATACATCTTGTAGGGACTTAATAATCTAAGGTGTAATAATTGATGGATTAAAGTTTAAAGGATAAATTTTTGAGGCCACTGATTCAACCCCCCCTCTCAGTTATTACTAACATTATTGTGTTGCAAAAAATATTCTGAGTCTTCAAAATTTGAGATGGGTTATTGTAGAGGGGCCTAAAATGACCCTGTAGGTCAACACAGATCATTCTCAAGTGCCATAGTTTATGATAAATAATCTATCAAGGTTCAATGATTTTATGCGCTTAGGGCACACAAGGGACATCACCGGTAGGGTATGTCATTGAGCATTCAGGTGTGTCAAGGGGACAAATGGGACAATTCCTAGGGTAAACCCACCCAACCCGATATGATCACAATTTTGGTTCATGCCCACAATAAATAGAAAGAGATATAGGCTACCTTTGATTGGCAAGAAAAGACATTTGGGTGCAAAAACAAGAACACTATTCGAAGGGACAACAAAAGGAAATTTCACAGTGTGATTACATTATCTTGATAAATTCATCAGTCCTTTAGATTGAGAAACCTTTCTAAAATTTGTGTGAAATATTTTCCCATTCAAGGTTGAGAGGTTGAGATAAGTTGAACATTATAAAATGGATCAATGCATAAGTTGTCATTAGAAAGAGTCCAAGAGTAAGGGTATGAGACCTATTCATGATAGTATGTATGTGATCTTGGTATGCGAAGAAAGTTGAATTCATTATGAATCTCATTAGGATTGACTATGATGTTGAGAGGATCAAGGGCCACAATAGAAATGTGATTAAAGTAGGATCCATGAGCCAAGTCCTATATTGAAGATTTTCTTTCAAGCCCATGCTGTCATAAACACTTAGTTTGTAATTTCAAGAGTGATGATTGTTAAATTTGTTTGTGAGTGTCCTTAACATACCCCTACCTTTTCATCAAGAAATTGGATTCATCTCCTTTAAAGTAGGATTGGATGGTGGTAAATAAGAATACAATATCATTTATAAGTATACACCTAATGACTTGCATATCCTTTTCTATAAGATAATCTATGTGCATATCCTTTTCTATAAGATAATCTATGTTTAGTTAGCAGTTATATATTAGTCAGAGAATCCATATGGTTTTAGAATCAATCAAGGAGGATTTTTAATTACTAATTAGAGACTTTCGCCGTTACCTTTTGTCATTTAGGTGTTTGTGAGGATGTCTTTTTCCATTTCGGTGTGCTGGAGGATGTTTTTTGTGCATGAGATGTCCTAGACCTAGGTGGGGTAACCTAAGAGAAATAAATTAACATAGGAGATATCAATATATAATATTAAATAAAATTTGAAAAAACCTAAATTTAAATGACTCACATAGATTCAATAAAAATTGAGAGTAAGAGGTATGCAAAATATGATACCACATAGCTTTCTAGGCCAAAGTGAAAGGATGAAAGTGTGATGTCATCATCCTAGGACATCTGATCCCTTAATAACCTTATAAAACACCAAATAAATATACATTAGAGATTTAGTATGTATTATCAAAAATTATTTTTAAATCAAGGCATTATTAGATTTTTAACATTTAATTTGTTTTTACCTCTGGTGTAAATCAAGGTATTATTCTATTTTTAACAAGTGCGCGTGAAGTGGAAGGAATATGGTGTGGTGTACTCAACCAACTGTTGCATCTTGAAATGAGTATTGTTCATATATCGGTTTAATTTTTTCTATAAATGAAAATTTATTTACTTTTATAATTTTTAAGTGATTAATAAAACAAATTTTATAAATACAAATAAACACATCTGCACCTGCTCTCCACTGAAAAACATCATATTTACTCTCGTAATGTGTACATGAATAGGATGTGGGACCATCCTCATTAACATCAGTATCTACCCTAGAACATATATGCTGGTATCTAGGACAGGTATGATCAATGGGCTGAGAAGAGCCAAATGGTGCAGCTGATGATGAGGTAGGTGGTGTAAATGCTAAATCATCATGTAGTCTGAGAAGCTTCACTAATTGTGTGCCATGTAGAATGATGACATCAATTAATGATGTAATTTTTTGAAGAGTCTGTAACTCAATAGACTCCTTCAAGGCTACTGGGACCGTGACATAAACCATGGGTTTAAGAGCTATATAAACCCTATTTTGGGGGTTTACCACCCTTCAAGCCCCTAGTCTACCTTGGGAAAATCCTTTCCCTCTACCCTATAACTCTTGCATGTCAAATTAGTATGCCTTCAAGCTGAGGATAAACTCACAATATAATTTTCTCAAAAAATATGTTGGAACTAGATTATTTTTATAAGGTGGTTGGTCAAAGACCATATACCACCTATCCCAAAAAAACATTTTTCAGCCCAGTGTGATTACACAAATATTTAGGAAACCTCTTTGAAATAAGAGGTAAGGTCTCATTGGTTTTAGGCTTGGTGAAAAGAGAACATATATCACCTTTACTTATAAATTTTCTTTTCACCTCATCATACAACAACCCATCAGAATAGAATGTGTGACATCTATTCCTATATGTGCCCCATTTTGTAACTTTTTTGGATAGCTCCTTGGCACTATTTTCCATTGATTCTAGGGATATGGAAAGTGTTGAATGATGCTCATTCTCAGAGGACCTCAACCTATTCACTATTTGAGCAATTTGGGTTGTATTATGTAATAGGCATTTTAAGAGAACCTCATGTGTGGTTCGTACAAGGTCTACTGAAGTAGGTGGCAGGTTTTGAGGCTCTTGTGGTTGTTGAGGGGCGGAATTTTGGGGCTCTTGTTATTGTTCGGGAGCAAAAATTTTCAGGTCCTTATTGTTTTTTTTGTTCAAGGACTTGTTGTTGTATATTTTTTGGGGGGTAGTGTTTTGAGAAACTTCTAGGAATTTAGTAAAAAAATACAAAATCCATCAAAAAGCTTGAAGTTATAATTCAATTCCAAACAAAAATAGAAAATTAAATAATTACCTTTAAAATGATGTGACATGGTGAAATTTGTTTAAAACCCTAACAAATTCCAATGTTCAATGAAACCCGATCGGGTTATACTCTTTTCGCCCTCCTCTCACTATTCCTAGTCTGGAAATATTAGCTTAAAATGCCATTTTTAGGGTTGGTATTTACCAAGTCATAACCTGATATTATTTCAAATTTTAAATAACCCTATCGGGTTATTGATTTTTTGAACTTTTTTCATATGGTGGTCACTTTTTTGCACACCATCTTTGTGCATACACCCACTAATATTTCATTTTTATGGGGACCTTCTCCAATTGCAGCTCTTCTTTTGAATTCTTTCCTATAAGGGCAACAAGAGCTTGTGTTTTCAATAAATTTAGTATGTCATGCAAGAAAAAAAGAAAGGATTAGTATCATTATCATATTAGAATAGTTCAACCCTCTATTGGATAATTTTGGGGGTGTGGGTTTGAATTTATCAAAATATGAGTTCCTAAAGATGAGACTATAGAGAGGGGATTCTTGAATCTTGAGCACAAATATTTCCTTTTTGGACTTAAGCTTTGGTTTTCAAGGAATGTGGACTATACATTTTTGTTTGAGAATCCTAGCAATATTTTACCCAAATTAGGTAGGCTAGAAGCGGGAACTCCGTACTTGAAAGTCTGAAATCCCCTTGGCATAATTTGCATTCCTCTAATTGCCAATTTACATGACCAATATTTCTTGGACCATTAAAAATGGAAGACCTCAGGGTTAGAGTTATGGGGATTCAATTTCGGGTTTCCATAAAAAGTAGGATTTTAATCTGGGATGGTAAAACTAGATTCCCCAACCCAAAGTCATGGATGCCTCATGATCGTTAACATGATAAGTGTTTTAAACTTGGGACAGGCTCTAGAGGTGAAACGCTTGGAAAATTGCAACCTTCAAGGTAATCTATGATATGAAAATCACCTAAGGCCGAGAAGCCTTTTCTATTGAATAGGTCAAATAACTGAGGGGGGTGAATCAGTTATTCCAAAACTCTTTTCATAAACTTTATTGAACTGGTAAATACTTCAATAAATTAGAAACTAGTAACAGATATGAATATGAATGCATAAAACATCAACACTATGAACACCAAGATTTATGTGAAAACCCAAGATGGGAAAAACCACAGAGAAAGTAATTCTCATGAAAAGAACATCGGTTAAGGTGACATCGATTAAAGTGATTTTTACAAGGCCTCACTTCCAATTTTCTTAGTGTAGGTAAGAATCACTTCCAGTTGGGATAACTTCCCTAATAAAACAAATTGATACAAAAAGATCTTACAAACAAATTGTGAACTGATATAGTTGCATATGCATATGCATGAGTCGGTTCTAGTTGAAACCCAAGTAGAATATGAATGTAGAAGATCCAGTTATAGATCTTCTATCAGCACCTCTTTATCCTTCTGCAAAATTGAACACTTCCTTATATATATATATATATAGACACACACACACACACACATTCAATAACACAAATATATATATATATGCAACCTAGCCACAAAATATGTCATCTTGAGTTACAAAAGATATTACATCATAGTTTAACATGCTAGCACCGAACCTAAAGAATAGGTCATACATATGAAACTTCACACCACATTACCATAGGACCCAAAGATATGTCACACATAAGATAAGCAATGGAAAAGGGTGTTACAACTTGATTTAGATAATCAAATAAGAATAATAGATTTAACAAGAAAAAAATTATTGTACCTTTCCTTGATAATAGGAATATTCCTCTTCTACTCATTCACAATCGAACTCATTTGTGCACACAAAATGTCATGATGCACTAACATGTCAAATGATGAAGTCCAGTCTGGGGACCAAAACTCACTCTCAAAGTCTTCTACATCAGAAATAATTATGGAAAAATGTTTTAACTGGACCTCAACAAATTCCTTCACCAACCAGAAAGTCTTCACTAAATCCTTTCTTTGTCTTTGTCTATGCAACATCTCAACCTGAAGCTAGCCAACTTTGATTATCTATTTTCCACCTTCATCCTTGATGTAATCATAGCTTTTACCTAAATCATTCAATTATAACCCAATAAACTCAATCCTTCCTCTGAAATTATTAATTATAGTAGCCCAATGAAGATAATACCAATAAATATCATAAATTCATTTTATGCATTCTTTTGTCTCACCGACCAGTCTACACAATCTTTGTGTAGCATTAATACATTTCTTCTTAATCGCCTCTTTGAGTCTAGAGTAGAGAAAAATGAAGTATTGATGCCAGTAGTGATAAAGCGCATAAGGTATATGATCAAGCAAGAGGTAGTTGTAGTATTGAATATTAAATTATATATTATTTCTTATTAACATCTGTAGCAGCAAATCTCTTAACTGAGTGGAATTAACAGTCTTTTTGTAAAATCCTTGTAAAAGGTGACATTCTAAAAGAGTGTTCAAAGAACTTTAACTAGACCACTCCTAATAGGGTGAAGCTCTTAACAGGTTTGACGTAAATCCCATAACAAGGTCACATTTGACAATGTGCATTGTAATCTTTAACAGGATTGACTTTTAACCGAGCATACTTAAGAAGAGTATTTTCATTTTGTGGGTGACAATTCCCAGGAGGTTTTTCCCAAATTGGGTTTCCTCATTAAATCTGGTGTTATATGTGTTGAATGTTCTTTAATCGTGATATTTACTATTTATTTAAGCTGCCTAATATTTTAGTGAAGTTATTTGGTGATTTTGTTACTGATGTAGTTTGTTCTACTGAGTTGAATCAGATTTAAGTTTTAAGGTTTAAGTTATTATAGTTTTCTAATTCACCTCCTCACTCAGTAAACCAACAATTAGCATTAGAGAACAGTACTCTAAAGAGATAAGTTTAAAAGACTTGAGTTAAAGATCTGAAGATGTATAAGAGGGAGGACATAGAAAAATAGAATGAGGTTGCACTTATCTGGGATTGGAGAGTATGCATTATACTTTCTTGATAATGAGTATTGATGACCACAATTTGGGATTTTGACACTTGAGAGATAAGAAAAAGAAAAGATCACACACAAGTTATGATTAATATATCATCTTCTCTCACCAACCTAGAGTTCAATGACCTTAAAGGAGGTGATACAAAAAAATAGATGTGGGATAAGATTGCATTGGTACATGGTGGAGATCAGCATGTTCAGAAGGAAAAATTTGAAAGTTTGAGAAGTAAATTTGATTCTATGAGAATGAAAGAAGGTGAAACTATTACACAATATAGTGCAAGATTGAAGGAAATTGTGAATTCTATCGGAGGAGTTGGAGGAAATATTGAGGAAGAAGATGTAACAAGAAAACTATTGAGGACATTTCTACCTATGTATTTCATCTGAGTATCTACAATACAAGAACTGAGATCCATTCCTTATATGATTGTTTTACTAGATGCTACAATGGGTAAGTTGATTGCTTCTGAGCTAAATGACTTTGATAATAGTTTACCAGCCACTACTAGGATTGATTCTACATTTAAAGCTTCTTTGAACATTGGAAGTTCTAGAGAGTCTAGACCTATTTATGGTTATGCAAGTAGTTCTAGTGAAATGTTTTACAGTTACAATATTAAGTTAGAAGAAATATATGCTGAAGATTAAATAAATGAGAAAGAGTTTGAAGCTCTACTAGCTAGAAGACTATAGAAAGGAAAAGGCAAGTACCAAGGTAAGATACCTTTGAAAAATTTTAAATGTAACAAGATTGGCCACATTGGTGCTAGATGCCCTGAAAATGACAATGATGAGAAGAAAGACAACCAAGATGATAACAAAAGAGAAAACATATTCAGGAGATTCTGATATTTCAAGAACAAAGGTAAGAAGTAAAGCCACATTGCTAATGAAGGACTAAATAATGATGATAAAGATGATGATGACAGTGGAGAATTTGTTTATGTTTCTATTAAGGATAATTTTGATGAAGAAAAGAAAGAAGAAAAAACCCTAATCTCACATGTAAGCAAGAATGATACCTGGATTATAGTTAGTGGTTGTTCACACCATATGATTGGTAAAATACTTAATTTCATTACTATGGAAGAACATGATGGAGGATATATTAGATTTGGTAATGATGCCCCATTTCTTATGAAAGGTAAAGGTTCTATAATTTTGCTGAATAATACAAGATGTGATGATATCTATTGGGTTTGACTAAAGTATAATATGTTGAGTACTAAATAATACATGAAACTTACTAGAATTTCAGAATGGAAAGGTAAAATTATTTGATCAAAATAGAAGTCTAATAGCCACTGGAGAATAAGCTAAAGGTAACTTATTTTACCTTGATAAATCTACTAAGATTATTCTATATGCTAAAGTTGAGGATGTATGGTTATGGAACACAAGGTTTGTTGGAATTAATGGAAAGTGTGTACTGAGAGGGGAGGGTGAATCAATACCTCTAAAAAAATTTGTATCCATTAATCATTTAACCTTTGTAATCAATTGTATGTCCATTCAATCTGATCTACACTATCTTGTTGTGAGTTATATCAATTCATAACATTAATAAGTATGTGAATCATTCATAGAAACATTCATGAAAGTAATTGACACATAACACAAGATATGATATCACAGAAAACTCATGTTAGGAAGTAAAAAATGCAGTGGGGATGGAACCCACAAAAATTCACTATTTGCAGATTGGAAGGGGTTGGTTAAGGCTTACAATTTGATCACTTCTGATGATCTACCCTATTAGGAGTATCGGTGGAGACATATTAAAGTCTACTCTATTAAGATCTTTAGAAACACTATTAAGTGTGCATTTGGTAAAGAGATTTGATGTTGGACTTTTAAATCCACCTTCCTTGAAAGGATTTTTACACTTTGCTCCACTTGTTAGAATGATAGAAAATTACAAATTGACCTGGTAAATGCAATCTCCTATTATTGATACAGATCCTATGTATTTCACATAAAAAGAATTATCACCTAAATGTGATTTATTAATACCTCTGATTATCGGTTTCCTCTGTTCTTGGTTCTTCTAACCAAATCTTTCTTTTTTCTACTCTGGTTCTTGAAACTCTCAATTCAATCCATAGATGTGCTTTTTATGTTCTCCTCTTTTATTTTATTTTCCACACACACACATTCTAAAGAATGATTGCATCATCTATTTATAGATGGATTGACTTCATCAAGTTATGATAAAAACAATGTTAACTCTAAGATCAGGTTTACAACTTATACTTAGATCCCCTAGTCTATGTGTTTTAAATTAGTTAGACTGATTAAAATACTTACATTAATGTTTCTTGTCCCTAAAGAAATGGATTTAAAACAATTAAATATCCTATAAATTTAATACACTTGATTTATCTGACGTGGAAGTCAGATCCAATTTTTGCGGACTACAACTGACTTTCAGTTCTGTCTCTCGGTCATGCATGACTATCCTTTGGTTTTGTCTGTCGGTTGCACTGTATCTGTCTTGTCTGTTTACACTGAAACTTGCATTTTGGGTTCCTCTTTTGCTTTTTGATTTTTGTTTTACACACTAACTTTTGTCATTGGTTTTCTCTATACTTAGTCATCTTTGGTGATCTCTTAATCTGATCTTTGGTTTTCTCTTTCCTGTCTTTCGGTGTAGGCTTACCGAAAGTGTTGTTTGTATACTAATGGAAAATTAATGTCATCAATCTCCCCCTTTGAAATTAGTATAAAAAATTTATATGTGCAAAATACTAACAAAATTTTAAGTATATACAACATATATAATCCTTAGTCATTTAATGACTCCCCCTATGTATATGGCGGTATATCTGTACATATGATATCTTTTCCTTCTACATATCATTTTCCCTTTTTGAATATAAATATACATATCTACCATTTTCCCATCTGAATGAATGTACATAACATTTTCCTTTTTTATTTTTTACATATATCATTTCCCCCTTTATTTGATATTAAGGGCAAAAGTTATTTTGCTTAGAGCTTATCAAAAAATATGGGAATGTGAAGACTTCATGTCCTCCATCATTTTCTCCCATTGCTCTTTGAGGTTCTCCAGAGCCATGTGCTCAAGTGTGATCTTTGAATGCATATCATAAATGTTGTTTTCTACATACATCTCAGGAGTTCCTATCAGTTGCCTTGCAGAACTGATATGTTGTTGGAGCAGTGTAAGATTTGGCAGAAGTTGAGCTTGTATCTCGGTTACTTCTTCCCCGAAATGTGTTTCTTCTTCCCATAGCTCCTGCCTTAACCTTTTTACCTCAATTATCTTCTCACAATTTAGTTTGACTACATTGTCTCCATTTGTGGTTAGGCCACTAGCACTATTTGCTAGATCTGCATCTAGATTTGCTATATTGTCACTATTCTCCTTAGTGAACTTCTCTATTGTGCTCAGCTTTTGAATCAAGGTTATAGCTTCAGATATGATGGGGTCTAATTCAGATATGAATTATGATAGCTTTACCTTATTTATTGTCACTTCTTCTCTGATTTTCTCTATTAGCTTCTATTGGTACTTCATTTCATCTCTCTCCTGAATTGCCTTCTCAACATCAATGTTCTGAGTGGTGATTGCGTCGGTGAGGGTAGCTAGTTGATCAAGTATAGGCTTTCTTTGATCAATATCAACATCAGATACAATTTGATGTAGTATGTCCCATGTTGTCTCCAGTACTATGGATTCCTTGTGTTGTTTCTTTAGCTTCTCTTGTAATGCCTTTCTCTAGCATATCTCTCCATATTCTTGTAATGTTTTAAAATCAAGTGTAGATGGGTCACACTTCGGTATTAAAATGACTTCATCCAATGAGACTTCCATCTTATTCTTCTTTGATTTATTCTTCTTCTTCTGTGACTCAATAGAGTGTGGGACCATTGCCAATTTCTTGGCCTTGTCTGTTGTGCTCAATGAAGTGATCCGTTATGCCTCTTGCTGCTGCTTGGCATTGGTTTCAACTTGTCGGGTGTCTGTCTACATCTCCACATTCACCTTAACATCGTTGGTAGCACTCTTGTCTATTTTCACTGGAGTAGCATCTGTTGGTTTGTCTCCTTTGTTGGTGTCCTTTGCTTCATCAGTTTTGGTTTCTTCATTCTTGTCCTGAGTATCTAGATCTTTTTCCTTATCTCCTCCAGTAACCTTATTAGTGTCAGTTACATCTTGAGTATCTCCGATGTCTCATTGACCATCGGTGTTGTCTTTTTTTTTCTTCCTCTCATGCATCCTTTGGAGTATCCTTCTCTGGTGATTTGCTTGTTTCTTGCAGGATATTGATAGCTTGTATCAATATAGGCATGTTTCCTGGAATATTCACTTGTGCAGTATCAATTGCTATGTCTTGTTCATCAGTTATTTCTTTTGCAATAGTGACATCTTCATCCTTATTGATTTCATCTATTGGGTCATCGGTAATGTCTATGACATTAGTATCCACAATGTTGTCATTTGTGGTATAAGCCCATATCTCATCTGCACCATCTGCAGTCTTGTTCCCTGTTGTATCATCCTCTTCTTTATCTAACTCAATGGATGTATATTGAGTTGCCTTATCAACACCTTGTTGTTGAAGATCTTTTTCGTAGCTTACCTCCTTAATAGGTCTGTTCATGATTTTGCACCATTTCTTATCACTTTCCTATTCAAGTTCGATTAACTTGCCTTCAAGAAACTTATATGCCCTCGACTTTGGTGAGAATTCCTTGTTGTGTCTCTCCATCATCTCATCTATCTCTACCTTCTGAGATTCAGGTGGCATTAGAGAGACAAGTATTCTCTCTCTTATCTCTTTCTCATTCTTCAATGCAAATGTCCAATGGTGTGAGGCCTCACCCCAAACCCATCATAGCTTTTCCAATCACCATTTTGATAGACCTAGTAATTGTCTTTACATTTTGATGAATTAGGAGGTTTTATCCTTTTGATAGGGATTAGGTTATATTAGATGATAATTTATAATTTATGACCCTTACCATACTCACGATGTTGACCCTATGATACATTATGATGATTGATTTAGATGAATGGTGAGATGTTTCAATTTGGGTACACATATTGATATGACTTGTTCAGGAAAACTATAATCGAGATTGGAAGTATGTCAAGATGTGAAATTCTTTGAAGGTTAAAGGATAGTTGATGAAATATCTTGTTGAGTTTAAGGACATTTGTGTAACTATTACTTGATGAATTGGTTATTTGATTTTATGCCATTTCGGTGTTTTTAGAATTGATAAAATTAATGTTTATGCAATTTAGATAAAACTACATCATGATTTATATAAGATCTGGAATGATTAGTGTGACTTGTGAGTTAATGAGTTCATGATCTGATGATTTAGTTTATGTATGTTTATTTGTAAGTCAAGGATTAAAATTTATGATGATGATGATATTATATGGATTATATTCTGATGCGGATTAGAACCTAGAACATATTGTTGATTTTGGTTATACATGCTTAGATATGTGATTTGATGAG
>MU225827.1:957767-967769 GCA_018584345.1 Thuja plicata | reverse complement strand
ATATATATTTGCATGATTTTATTGCCTTGGACTACTGATGCTCAAGTTTGGTGTGCAGGAAAGAGAACCATGGAATTATTCAGAGAATCAGGGCTAAACATATGTGAATTGAGTAAGCCAAGGTTTAATCCAATAAGGGGTTGAAACCTTGTTGTAATGTGATCTTTGTTATAAACATAATCTGAATGTGTGTTAATAGTTTAAATTCATGTTGTTGACTGGACATGACATTGTGAATGTGATGTGTATTTTCTTGGTGTCACTTGACACTTGTATTGTCCATGTGAATGGAGACATGTCAAATTAGGGCTTGGGCAAGAATCACCAGACCTTATAGGATGTTATATTAAGCCCACTTGCATATAGATGTCTTTTAGGGATCACATCAAGTTGGAACTCGGATTTGAACTTTAGGGGTACTTTGGAGGGGTCAAAAGTGACCCTAGAGTGTATTCTTCGCCACAATTAGTTAACCCTAGGGGGTACCTTGGGTTGGGGGATATTTTTTACCTATGAAAAAGCCTATATCACCATTATGGCCCTCCAAAATGCCTACTTTTCAAAAGTGGCGAAAATGGAGATGACATCATGCATCTAACTTGTTCCACACTCCTTACTAAACTCTCAATTAAGAGGGGAGACAAGAGGTAAGACCAAAATGACTAGAGGGCATGTCTCATTAATTTCTAGGTCTTGATAACACTTCTGGGGGTCTTTTTAGAGGGTTGGGAGAGACTTAGTGGGTGTTCAAACACTCTCTAATTTTAGAGACAACTAGGGTTGGAGGAAGGAAAAGAAAAAGATAAGGGATTCTTCTCAACCAAATTCTTACCATTTTTCTTGGACCAAGGTTGGTGGATTATTGCCATGGAGAAATACTCTTGAATTTTAGCTTTGTATGTTATTGTTTTTATGAACATGTAAATCTTGTATGGTGTTCATATATGTAAATCTTGTATGGAGTTCATATATGTAAATCTTGTATGGAGTTATTGTATGTAGATCTTGCTATTGTGTGTTGGGTTGGGGAATTCATTTAGATTTTGTATCATTTCTTATTTTTTTGGATTGGGAGTGTTGTTCGTGGGTGTTTAAGGCATTACTCACCCTTGGAAAGGGAAGAAGTGGCCTTGGGTGAAGGGGTTAGTTGGGCTCTCCATTGTAGTGAGTCTCTTCTCATGGAGAGAAGAGGGAGAAAATGCAAGGTGTATGGGCCATTGCATGCTATTGTATTTGATCCTAATTTTGGGGGAGATAAAGGAAGATTGGATGGAATGATGTATGTGGTTTTTTTCTTGAAGATGAAATGACCAAATGTGTATATGGAAGAAATGTCAATGTAGCCTTGGAAAGGCATGAAAAAAATCTTGATGAAAAAATTGAATAGGCAATGGCATTCTCCTCCTTGGAAAATCCCACATTCACCCTACTTTAATGGGTTTGGAAAACTCATTTGTGAAGCCTTGGTTGGGAGTTAATTGTTGTTTTGTGCATATATGATGGTTGTGAGAATTTGGATGTGTTACTTTTTTAGCCTTGGTTCTCCAAGCTCGGGGGTGGTATTCTTGAGATCTTGGATGGGAGGTGAGCTTCCCATGGTTCTCCCCATGTATTTGTAGGTTTTGAAGTCAAGATGATTGTAGAAAAGATTGGGAGAAATCTCTATTTTGGTGTAGTTGTGTGAGAGCAACTTTAATGTTGCATGGTTATTCCTTTTGTACTGAGATTCATTCTTGTGGAGAGTTGTAATGTTTATATTGAAATCTTTATCAAGTAAGATGTGAAGAATTCTTATTCTTTATGTAATAGTTTCATTAAAGGAAGAAATGTTGGATGATATCCATTGATTGTATAGATTATCCATCTTGAAGATGTGTAGTTGCATTTTGAAAGATTACTATAATGTAAATGAAGAATCTTTAGTTTCATGTCTATTATATTCTATCCTTTAGAATAATGAAGTTAATCCTTCATGGTGCAATGATATCCAATATTGAAAATAAAGGCAATGTAATAGTTTTCATAACATATGTAATCTTGTAGATTTATAAATCTTGCAATCCTTATAATGTATTTGATTGCAAGTTTAATAGTTAAACAAACACTCCATTCTTCCTTTGAAAATCTATAATCAGTCTCAATAGGTTCAATATTTTACCTTAAAATCTTCATTCCAACTTCCATCCTTAAAAATAAAAGATCAACATGATAAAAACAACAAATCAACCAAGTTAGTATATTAATGTAGAAATCATCTAATACAAAAATTTAATTGATAGTTCACTTAGTGCATTGCACTAATAAAATAATTCAATGCATACTATTAGTCACTCCAATAATAAAATCAAGGAAACAATATATTAGTAGCTAAACCCAAATAATACCAATGTTACTTCCCATATTTTTAGAGAAAAAATGCTCTCTGGATTTTGTATGGGAAGGGAAATAATTCTCTTTACCACAGAGAATATTCCCTCCCTAAGATGCTCTTCCTAAATATAGTTAGTACACTAACTCCCTAACATAACCTTGTGGTTAGAAAACTAAAATTCTAAATTAATAAAAGAATCCTTACATAACTTGCTAAAAACTTACCTTGCCATAAATGGGCGCAGGTATGTGTGAGGCAGTGGTCACATCTTATAAACAAAAAAAATGATTTAAATGGTTGATTACATCCTAGTGGGTCCCACCCACATATCTTTCTCCTTACCTTTCTAACACCATGCGTAGGTTTATGGGGGGCTGACATGGCATTAAACCTTGTCCCAAGGACAAGTCTCTTCCCCTCCATGCATACTTGGGTTGGGTCTGACATGGGGGCCAGTGCATATCCCAATGACAAGAAATCTTACCTTTTTCATGCAAAATTCCCCTTGCCTTCAAATGTTGACTTTACATTAAAATATGCATTTTGAAAAAGGAACCCTTGAGGTGGTCCCCACCTCCTCCCTTGAATCATGCGCTGCCTTTTTAAAAGGCTCTCCTTGCATAATAATTTTTGTAGCCTTAGGATAGGATTATGTATCCCAACACCCCACCCACTTGGCAAGTGGGTTTTGGCAATAGGAGAGGGGGATGTGATAGGTAGGTTAGTAGGGCTAGTTAGATTAGTTGTTTAGGATTAGTAGATATTAAACTTTCTTCTTAGCATATTTAGATTTATTTAGTAATGTACCAACCTTTTAGAATAAAGTCTATTATATGTAATGATTATTTATTTAAAAATACTCATTCATATTAGTTAGCTTAATAGATTTTGTTCCTTATTGTTTTATTCTAAATTATGTAGTTTTCTTTCTTATATATAGATATAATTTTGATTACATAGTGTAGTTAATTATTAGATTAATAAAATTAGTTTTTATGCCAAAATGTATAGATTCATTATCTTGTTCAGATTTAGTATTGAATCAACACATTAAAATAATAGTCTATATTATCCGATGGTTAATAATTTAAAATGGATCATTAATATTAGTTAGTTTAGGTTATTTCTAGAATTGTGAATTTGTGGATTAGTTAATAGGGGTTATGGCTTAATGAGTTGATTTGCTTAATTTAATTTAATTTAATGTATAATAGTGTTTAGTACATCTTGTCATGGTAGTATAATTAATCCACCTTTTATGATTAGATAACATTACGTGCTAGTTCACATTACCAATTTTACTGTCGAATATAATTCAATTAGTAATATGGATAACTCATGAACTAACAATGTAGACAAATGATCGATTATGTTAAATAAATCATATACGAAAGATATAACCTAGGTACATACACCTTTGAGGTTATCATTATTGGAATAAAATTGGTTAGGGAATTAAACGCATCATTTCGCAATGATATTGGATAAGTTTATAGTAATTATGGGAACCTTATTAAACCAGGAATGTTTAAGGATTGTAATGACATTGAATAGGATTAATAAGTTTGATTTCTAGGTCAACCACTAATGGGGTCAATATACCCCTGTGTCCTTATAGTACTAAACCGTATATTCTCTTATCATCTTTTGAGTTGGATGACTGACTCTGCAATCGCCTTTATCAATATCCCCAACTCAATCTATGACTAGACCTTTCAACTTGAGAATAAACTTCACCATGTTGTCACCTTCCCTCAGAGCTCTTAGTATTATTGTGTCATCATTGTTGATGTTGTTTTATGTCCTTAAAAAAAAAATTGTGTGTGTGTTTTTCCCTTGTTTTGGGCATGACAAACGGGAAGATAATCTATCCAATAGTTCCCTTGGTACATAAATTCCTTCAAATTGCATTGGTACATATTTTAAGTTATACATTTTAGCTATCATGGCTTCCTCAACTTTATTTTGATCATCTTGATTTAGTTTCTTCCATTTTCTAATGTGTGGATCTGTAATATAAACATAAATGTCATCAATAGTGTCAGGTTCTTTTACCTTGACAATTTCTTCTTCTATGGCTTTATCTTGCTTAGTATCTTCTATGTCTTCTCATGTTCTGATGAATATCCTTTCTTTCTTGTTTTGTCCTCTTTTCGGTCTAGGATCTTTCCTCTTGTAAATCTTGACCTTTCCTTTCTTCAGATGTGAAGGAGTGGATTCTTCGGATGTTTGGCTTCTAGTCCTCGAATAATCTATTGTCCTTGGTATCTTAGATGGTGGAAGAGGTGGCAAATCTAACTCTGTTTCCTCAGAGTCATTATTTTCTTCATCTTTATTGATAGATAGTTATTCTTAGGTTTCCTCCTCTTGTTCAGCTTCTTCACCTTCCTCAGCTTCTTCCTTGGTTGCTGACAGAATCTTCTTGAGATTCTTTACCATATTGTCTTTCTTTTTTACTATCTTCTTGACAACTAGGCCTGATTTAATTCATGTCTTGGCTTCTTCATATGTGCCAAACCTTGGTTTCTTCTTGTCTAGTAGTTCATTGATTAAGGCATTAATTGCCTTTGTTGCAAGATCAATGTTGATCTCATATTCCAATGGTTGTAACCATGTTGTCCTTGCTACAGTAGGTTTGATGTAAGTATTATCTATGTCAACCATGAAGCATATCTCATCCTTATATTTCTCAATGAGTTTCTCAAAATTCTTACCCTCTTTTGCATTCAGTCTTTGAATAATTTGAAGTATTCATCCATGAATGTTCCAAATTTATCTCCCAGTGCAGCTATGTGCTCACTAATTTGCATGGTGACCAATTTGGTGTTGTCCCATTTCACATCTCCTACCGATGGAAACTTTTCTTGGAAATAGAAGAAGATACACATTATTAGAGAGCCAAACTTACAAGTGTTTGACTTTACATTCCTGATTTTCTTTAGGTTGTCCTTCAACTGATTCAGGATTAGCTTAGATAAGTCCAACTGTGTACCCTTCTTCACAATTTTGTAGATTGTGTCCACTACACCTGATGCTATGTTGTTTAATCTGCTAGCCTGGAATAATTTCTAACTCAAAACACATGCACCAAACTTAATCTCATCATTGGTTATTATTGTTACTTTCAATCCTTGGCCATCCCATTTTACTCCTATCATCTTTTCGGTCTCTGCCTTCAGTAGATGCTTTAGTGCCTTTACTTTATCAATTACGGGGTAACTGGTGACCGCATGGATTACATCCCAGGTTATTGCCTTCGGTTCATCCAACCATAACTTGTTGTTGTGCATTCTTCTTAGTACTAATTGAATCCAATTTTGAAGACCTTCAAAAACATTAGGGCATTGGTGATCCCTTTCACTTCAATGTATTTGTGTTCCTCCTTACGTGTTCCTTCATTGTTACAAAGCTTATTGTAAACTTCTTCTACCTCTGAGATTCCAATCTTTGCAATCTTACAGTATATGAAGGATTGAACATCTTCAACTAGAAAAACCCTAGCTGGAATGCGTGAAAATACACCAGCATCATCAGGTTGTGAGGCAACCTCAGGATGGATCTTATAGTTGGGTTCTTCACATGTCGTGTTTTTGACGAGTTTGAACTCATCTTTCTTTGCATTCTTAGATTTCATAGTTCATGAAGTTGATGCCATTTTCAGAAAATTAGGGCTTCTGCGTAATGTGTAAAAATAGAGTTGTCAGTCTCAAAGAAAAAATTTTTTGTGCTTGTAAAGATCTCTAAACTACTTTGGAGTGATGGAGGTCAAGTCGTGATCGCTCTGTAGCTAGGTTTCTTTCTGCTCAAAAATTTCCTTTGGTTGCTCTGCTCTGGGTGTCGTGATAAATGAATCATTCTGATACCCTATTTATAGTCATTGCCCTAAAATGCGTGCCTAAATGCTTACCAACTCCTCGATGTATAGAGACTGAGTTCGTCGATGAAGACTTTACTTCCATCGATGACAGTTTCAACGTTTCAGAGCAGTCAATGTTTACTTTTCTTTTACCAACAGGTTTCGATATTACTGACAACTTTTTTCATGTGCTTGTTTACCGACGAGCCTCGGTCCATACTAGAAACTTTTTCTTTTAACCGATGCATCTCGGTAAATGTAGGCAATCTTAAATTTGAGTGTGTACCGACGGGTTTCAGTATATATGCCCAAAAGCAAAGTTATCACATATTTCAACAAGTATAACTATGGTGCATCTTTCTTATGCAATTTGGAATTATATCAACATATTATGGAACTAATATAAAGTAATATCTTGGGGCAATGTAGTTCCATACTTACTTGTTCTGCTTAGGTGGGGTTGGTGATGTCCCCGTATCCATTGGATGGGGTGTCACCATTTGTATTGCTTGTTCTAGCTTCATCATTTCTTGAATATTTTCTCCACATTTTGTCTCTAGCCCTTCAAATGTCTTCAATGGTGTTTCCATTGGGATATGTGCTTGTCTCTGTCATTCGGTCTCTGCAGTCTTTCTTGAGATGACCAACTTTATGACAGTGTAAGCATGTCATTCTACGGTTTGTCCAACCTCTAGACTTTCTAGTCCATTGTCTCATACAGTTTGTAGAAATGTGACCATATCTTCCACATGTTATACAATTTCTCCAAGTATTGTAGTCTCATATATACTGATTACTGATTCTCTTCAGTTGATAGGGAGTTTCTTGACCTTTAGGCTTCCATGATTATCTTTTCTTTTTCCAACATTCAAGAGTTGTGTGCCCATTCATTTTGCATGTAGGACAGTATTTTTCCATGTAGGTTTCCTTCTTTGGTTGTTTCATCTCAGACTTACATTCATATTCTTTATGACCTTTCTTGTTACATTTATAAAAGAATCCTATGAATGAAGATGTAGATTTAGGTATAATTTTTATTTTTTCT
Organism: Thuja plicata; assembly: GCA_018584345.1. Lineage (NCBI taxonomy): Eukaryota > Viridiplantae > Streptophyta > Pinopsida > Cupressales > Cupressaceae > Thuja > Thuja plicata. Next base: position 960,497 of record MU225827.1, on the reverse strand, counting down.
TTGCATACATATGATGTATGGCCTTAATTTCCATAGTGATTGCATGTAAGCTTTCTTGGTCTTGTATTTTCATAGAAATTCTTTGGATTGGATTGATTTGATGATTCTCCATTTTTGGGTAAACCCTAGACTGTTGTTGTTATTGACTCTTCATTGTCCCTCAAGAAAATCTTCCATTCTTTTATTGCTTTCTTCAGCCTTTTTGATAATTTCATTATGTTGTTGTTGTATTCTTAATTCATGCTTTAACTTTTCATTCTCATCCCTCAGTTCACTAATAGCTTATATTCTTTCAATGAATTCAATATTTATTTTGTTTGCCTCTTGACACATAAGTATAATCTAATTTGTTATCTCATGGTGATTCTCTGTAAGTATTTGTATTTTGGACTCTTTCTTGTAGTTTTTCTGTGATCTTTCTTCTATCATCAATAGCTAGTTGTTCTGAATTTCAAGATTTTTGTTCTCAATATTTTTATCAAGTTTGTACTTCTCCATTGTATGATTTTTTCTCTTAAGTCTTTAAGATTTTCCAAGAAGAGACTTAGCTCTGATACCAATTGTTGGAATTAATGGAAAGTATGTACTGAGAGGGGAGGGGTGAATCACTACCTCTAAAACTTTTTGAATCCTTTAATCATTTAACCTTTGTAATCAATTGTATGTCCATTCAATCTGATCTACACTATCTTGTTGTGAGTTATATCAATTCATAACATTAATAAGCATGTGAATCATTCATAAAAACATTCATGAAAGTAATTGACACATAACAAAAGATATGATATTGCAGAAAACTCCTGTTAGGAAGTAAAAACTGTGGTGGGGATGACACCCACAAAACTTCACTATCTACACATTAAAAGGGGCCGATTAAAGCTTACAATTTGATCACTTCTAATGATCTACCCTATTAGGAGTATCAGTGGAGACCTGTTAAAGTCTACTATGTTAAGAGCTTTAGCAACACTATTCAGTGTGCATTCGGTTAAGAGATTTGATGTTGGATCATTAAATCCACCTTCCTTGAAAGGATTTTTACACTTTGCTCCACTTGTTAGAATGATAGAAAATTACAAATTGACCTGGTAGATGCAATCTCCTATTGCTGATACAGATCCTATGAAGTTCACATAAAAAAGATTATCACCTAAATTTGATTGATTAATACCTATGATTATCGGTTTCCTTTGTTCTTGGTTCTTCTAACCAAATCTTTCTTTTTTCTGTTTTGGTTCTTGAAACTCTCAATTCAATCCATAGATGTGCTCGTTCTATTCTCCTCTTTTCTTTTCTTTTCTTTTCTTTTCTTTTCCACACACACACATTCTAAAGAATGATTGCATCATCTATTTATAGATGGATTGACTTCATCGAGTTATGATAAAAAAAAATGTTAACTCTAAGATCAGGTTTACAACTTATAGCTAGATCTCCTAGTCTATGTGTTTTAAATCAGTTAGACTGATTAAAACACTTACATTAATGTTTCTTGTCCCTAAAGAAATAGATTTAAAACAATTAAATATCTTATAAATAGAATACACTTGCTTTATCTGACATGGAAGTCAGACCCACTTTTTGTGGACTGCAACTGACTTTCAGTTCTGTCTCTCGGTCATGCTTGATTATCCTTCAGTTTTGTCTATCGGTTGCACTATATCTGTCTTGTCGGTTTGCACTGAAACTTGCATTTCGGGTTCCTCTTTCTACTTTGTGATTTTTGGTTTACACACTAACTTGTGTCATCAGTTTTCTCTATACTTAGTCATCTTTGGTGATCTCTTAATCTGATCTTCGGTTTTCTCTTTCCTATCTTTCGGTGTAGGCTTACCGAAAGTGTTGTTTGTATACTAATGGAAAATTAATGTCATCAGAGGTTATGTCATGTGAATTTTGACAACTTAACTAAAGTAAGAAAAAATAATAGAGTTAGAGGTCTACCAAGATTGGATAAACCTGAAAATGTCATGTGCAAAGGATGTCAAAGTGGTAAGATGACAAAGCCAAGTTTTGCAAGAAAATCTGACAGTACACAAGGTATTTTGGAATTAGTGCACACTGACCTATGTGGACTGATGAGAATACAAAGCTACTATGGTGATAGATATTTTGTTTTATTTTTTTGATGACTATTCAAGAATGATGTCTTTCATATTTTTAAAAGAAAAATCTAATGCTTTTCAAATGTTTAAGTGGTATAAGGAAAGAGTTGAAAAGGAGACTGGAAGACAATTGAAGTGTTTGAAACCTGATAGAGGAGGAGAGTTTACATCCGATGAGTGTACACTTTTCTGCAATGAACATGGAATAAAGAAACAAATGTCTGTACCGAGAACACCACAGCAGAATGATATAGCAGAAAGGAGAAAAAAAATCTCTTGTTGATTGTACAAGAACACTGATGATTGAGAATGGTATTTATCAAAAAAATTGGAGAGAAGCAATCAGAACTACATTTTATACACTAAAATGAGTACAACTGAAGAAAGGCACAAACAATACTCCATATGAGATTTGGTATGATCAGAAACTTAATGTAAGTTATTTCAAAGTATTTGGAAGTAGGTGTTGTATGCACCCTAAAATGGTCGCCTAGACTATGGGCCCCATTTATCATTTTATCATTTTATCAAATTTCTAAATCAATGCTTTGGAATATTTTCAATTCAAATCAATTTCCTTGATCAAATTGTAATTAATTCAATTATTCAATTATTTCAATATTTC
>MU225827.1:890496-916700 GCA_018584345.1 Thuja plicata | reverse complement strand
CTTTAGTTAGTTATGTTTTAGATCCGTTAGGATGCTTTAAAACATTTACAATATGCTTTCTTGACCCTCAAGTAATGTTTTAAAACAAATTAAAATCCTATAAATAGAATTACAATGTTTTATCTGACGTGGAAAGTCAGATCCACTTTTTCTGGGTTTTGTAACTGACTGTCAGTTCTGATGGTCGGGCTGCTCTGTCAATCTATCGGTCTTTTGCTCCATCGGTGTCCCTGTTCATCAGGTTCCTTGTCTTTTCTATTCTTTCGATGATGTTCACAAAAACTGTACCATCGATGATGTTCTTTATGCTTTTTCATCGGTTCAACACTTATTAGTGTTCATCGGTCAATTCTGTACTTATCATTTTTATGTCAAGCATTGTTATTTCGTCAGTTATGCATGTATGTTGTTCATCGGTTATGCCTTTATCGATGACCTTTATCATGTTTTTCACTTAAGTATACTAATGGAAAAACTTAGTGTCATCAGAGATGCTCAAGGCAAACGAAGGAGGCATCTGAGGAGGATGTGGCCATAATCATTGTCAAGAAAAGCGAAGGCAATGGAGCTGTGACCTACTTCATAAGGATTAGAAAGTATAAGAATGATGCAGTATTAGGGATTTTTTAGGTTTAAGGTTTGATTATAGTCCACAGTTAAAATAATAGCATATATAAGGGTCTTAAAAAATGGATGTTATTAAGGATTTAAGAATACATAAGTTATTAAGCACTCTAGTATAGACATTTTTAAAGGATTAAGCAGGTTTGGAACTAGACAATTAACAGACTGATAAGAATTATACTAATATAAATTACTTCATCTTCTGTATTATGGCTTTAAAAAAATATTAATGATTAGGAATTTCCTGTATATGGGTCTATCTGAGGTATTTTGCTGATTGATTTACGTTCATTGGTAGAGTTTGAATTACACAGGGTTCAAGGATGAATTTATTGGATGATGTTGCCTTAAGGCATTTCTGGTAAAGAATACAATGATATCTAATACAAGCAGTAAATTTTAACAGGTTTTTTTCCAAGTGTTTTCAAATCTAAAACTGGTTTACACAATGTCTAGATAAGAGTAGGTTTGTTGGTAGATTAAGATTGAATTGAATAGTCTTTCTCCCTACATGGAGCGATTAATATTTACTCGCTAAGCCATACACGCATTAACATTTTTAAGGAGAATTATCCTATGTGTATATAAATATTGAGGATTATTTTTTTATGTTTGCAAGAACTAAAGATTACTATTTGCCTATTTCCCCTCTCTTATTGGCGTAAGATTATTATTCTCTAAATACTAACGAGCCTAGTAAATGATTCATATAGGAAAAGGTGAACATTGACCTCTTGTGAAGGTGAGTGATTAGGTAAGGCCTTAGGTCTCTTTTAGACTATTTTAGTTGTTTAAAGTTTGGTTTACTTTTCCTAATATAGGACTCAAAATCATAATCAATCGTTGCCTTCCTTGTAACTGATGATTAACTATCTAAGAAGGAACTGAAAGGTCCTCTTGGATCCTTTTTATCTCCTTTCTAAGATTACCTACCCAAGCCCTCCCTGCCTTACCACCATGACATCTTCCATTAAAATTACTAGCACCAAAGTTCAGATTGCCTTCAATGGCGAAATCGCAACTGATCAACTGAAAGCAATTATGTTATCTACCCACAACTTTATTGTTAGGGAAATCTACAAATTACTAGGTCTAGAATTTATTACCAACACAGATAAATATAGGGTAAATACAGATATCCCAGCAATGTTTATTTCAAGGGCCCTCCAAGTTGACTCAAGGAAGGAGGATATAGGGCACCTATGCAAAAGGATTTTTAAAAGGCAGTATCTTCATAACCTAGGGAAAGTTATTCAAAATATCAGACTAAATTTGACCATCCGTAAACCTAAATTCTATGACTCCCCCAGTATTGGGGGAGTTTTTGTTCCTACATTTCTAGTGTTTCTTACTGAGGAACCTGAAACTTTTGAGGCAATGAAACCTTCTATAAAAAGGAATCTGGATTTCCTTCTCATTTTCTTCCATATCTGCCATCCTATGATTGAGGAATGGTTTACGGTTTATATTTTAGAGGATGATGTGGAAAACACTGACAAAGATGGATTTAGTGAATCTAAGATTGAGGACTGGGTGATAGTGATCTAAACAGGTACAGATGATCCTAGGAAATCCAAATTATCTCTTCAAAAGAAATTTCCCTATTTGAGTTATGTGATTCTTGATAGATCTTTTATTTAATGCTTTCACGTTATGATATCCTAAGGACTGGGTAAGTTATCCCTGAATGAGAAGTTTCAAATGTGTCTCTCCATTCATTCTTTCATATGAATAGTTAACATTTGTGACCTTAGAGTAGGATTGGAAAATGGATTAATCAAAGGACTGTATCTGATAAAATGGTGATAAAGCTAACTTTTTCTAGTAACCTAGTTCAGTACGTTTTCATCTCTGTTTCTAAAATATTATGGGGAGGTAATTGAGATTGGATTTATACTAATATATATTAAAACATATATATATATATATATATATATATATATATTGTATATAAGTTGTATATAAATAAAAAAATAAAAAAATATTTATTTATATATAGTTTTATATTTTAACATATATATAGTTTAATAGTTTAATATGTTTTCAGTTATATCGCTACTACTGAAATAATCTTCTCAAGATAAATATATTTATAAGACATATAAGTTTTTTAGTAATAGTACTTCATAGTAGGCGTCATGATAATTCATAGAAATCAGAAACTATGTTAAATTGATGTGAGATCTTGAGGAATATGGTCTTATAAATAAAGATGTTCATAGACGGCTCCAAATCTTCTCACTTTTATTAAAAGAATCTCCTTTTGAGCTATTTAAATTTTCTATCCAAAGTATATTATTGTGAAAGTATAGTAATAAATGATGCATATGTTGTTGTGTTTTCATACGATGAATGCTTTGGGAAGGTTCAGAATAAAATCTCAAGTTGTTAATCAATTATGTATTATCAAGGCATGTGGTGTAGGTACTAAGGGATATATGAATACATATAGATATTGTTTATTAATATTCAAATACATAGATATAATTATATATATATTACAAAAAGTGTAGATATGATTATATTTATATATGTGTAAATAAAGACATATTTATATGTATGTAAATATCAACATACTACTGCCTGAGACTCATTATGATATTGATAGGTTAATCTTATATTCTCTAAGTTATTAAAAAGCAAGAATTAGATATGATAGTTAGATTTTAAGATTCTCTTTGAGTCATAGCAGCGGGTATTTTTTTTCTTAACCCTATAATAAGGAATTTTGTGTGATTATGCCATAAGAAAACTTTAAATATTGTTTTGGGGTAATGATGCTTTGTTTTCTAACTTGGATGAGGAAGACATAGTCCAAATGGCAATGCTAAGATTTTTTACCCCAGATCTTAAACCAACTCTTAGATAATATCTGAAATTTATATAACTACACATGAACGGTCACATAGAGATGTAGTAGATCTTGTTGAGTAATTTTAGTTCAAATGAATGATACTAATGATAAGGTATCTTCTTGAATAGAAAATTTTGGTTTTTTTTGTATTAAGAGGATTTTAGTAATATGAAATATCAAAAGCACATGTAACCTTATACTAACCATAAAAATAGATAGATGAAATCCAATTTTATATTTGCTCTATTTTTTGTGTCTCTATTTTGAGTGATGCAGGAACTTCAAAGGAAAGATGTCTGGTACCTTGTGGGAGAGATGATGGAAAAAGAGATTACACATGCTAAGATGATCAAAATTAAAAGAAATATACTGTAAATCTTGAAAAGCTATTCTGTTTAAATTTTTTGAAAAGGGGTATGTTGTGAGGTTTTCACACCATCGCCCCATTGTAAATGGGGACCCCCCTCTTTTTCAAGAAGTAGGAGTAGCGGTCTTAGGTATTCTTTGTTGGCGATAGTTTTCAAGCCCCTTGGTCTAGCAAGTGAAGTTTGAGAGTTGGTTTTGGGCAATTATGGCCTACTGGGAAGTCAAGTCTGTCAGGAGCATGGACGAGAGTTCTGCTAAATATTTCAGGAATATGGGATCAAAACCAAAGGATTTATGATGAAATAGGCTTAAACCCTCTGAGAATCCTTGTTCCAGTGTCAATTTGATCTTAGAAAGTCGAAATAGATTGTGGGAGGTAACTTTGCTAAAGGCGCGCTGAATCCTAAAATTTGGCTAAGTCCTGAAATATTTTTAAAACCCCCAAAATCTAGAATTTGCACCTCAACTCCTATGAAGCTGAAACCTATCACAAATATCCTCGAAGGTATTTATACAAATATAACTTAAAGTATAAGAAATTAAATAAATCAGACTTATACTTAAATGTTATATTTGTATAAATTCTCTGCCCCAAAACTAAAAAATATTTGTATAAATTCTCTGCCCCTGAATTGAAAAACGGCCAAGTACAAAAATGTCAAACCTACTATGTCCCATACCTGGGCGGATTTTGGCCTCCTATAGGATAGGGTTTAACCTATGACCTTCAAATTTCCGCCCCTCCTTGGTGACTTCCTTTCGGTTCCTTAGGTGGAATGGTGGTGTTTCGAAAAAGTTTTAGACGAATCCAACCTTTGGAGTGCAAGTTTTGGTGACTTGAAGGTGGGCGGAATTGTCCCATATATGAGACAATTCCGCCATGGAGTTGGTTGTCCTATACCCCATGAAATTCTACCCTCTCTTCCTTATGTGAGATAGCTTCCTTCGAGTTTAGAAGGTATTTTGAGCAATGATTTAGTTATTTTCGTGAAGGGGAGGTGGATTTTTGGTGGTGTTGTCTTGTCTTCCTTGGGGCGGAATTGTCCCATGGATAGGACAATTTTGCCATGGAGTTTATCTCCTCCTTTTCTCCTTCCCAAGCTCCCCTCACCCCTTGGTTATTTGAAGAGTGGTGTGTTGGAAGAAGGTCGTATGATATGTTGACTGTTTGATAATATTTAGAGGTTAGGATTTTGGATTCCATGAAAAATGCAAGTTGTCCCATGACTGGGAAGATTCTGCCTAGTCATAGGACAGGGGTTTGTCCTATGTACCCTAGATTTCTGCTCCCCCATAAGGCATTAAGATGGAGTACTTTGGTCATGGCAAGGATGTCTTGGCATTTCTTGGTGGATTTTGGTCCTTGGGGAAGTAGCTCTCCATGTTTCCCTTGGGCGGAATTGTCCCATGGATAGGACAATTCCGCCATGCTCTTAACATTGATTCCAATACAAGTCAGCCCTGTCATGGTGCATTTTCCTAAACAAACAACAAGAAATCAAATGCAAGGAAAGTCGGCTTTAGGGGGGAGATTATTTCATATTTTATTTTGGAAATTGATAGTGCAAGTTGGCCTCCTAGGGAAGTGTGAACAGCAAGGTATATAAAGAAGGAGATTTTGGATTCACTTATGCATCATTTGGCATGCAATTTCTTTCTCAGCAGAGCAGGGTAGACTTAGGAAATTCAAAATTTGTTTTTGGAAGCAAGGCTTGTGGAAGATCTTCTTCTTTCCATTCATTCCCCCAACTTCTTCAAGGTGAGGAACAAATTTGAATACCGTTTATGCAAGAAGGGAGCTAGTTGGCTGTGAAATCTCAGATTTTTTAGTAAGGTGGGAGTTTGATTGCTTTCTAATTTTGTCTTTGGTGAAAGATTGTGGGTATAGGTAGGGGTGTTTTCGAAACTCTTTCCCTTGCCCTCCTTTTCTTTTCACTCTAGTGAATCAAAATATTAGTTCTTGTTGTAAAGAGATGCAATTTTTATACAATCAAACTCTAAATTTATAACTTTGACATTCACTTCAAGCATCAAATCTCAGAATTATGGGGAAGTTTCAGGTTTGATTAGGACTGATTTTCTTTTCAAGTCGTAGAAGGGTAGTAAGGATGGCAGATTTGATTTTATTTCCAAGTGAGACCAAGCCCCATCTTTCGTAGTTTTCCTTTCTCAAGTTTTGGATCTTTAAAGGATGTTTAATTAAGGAAATAATCAGAATTTGAAATCTTGTCATACTCTGTGAATTGATAATCATGGTTGGTGGATTCAATCTTTAGATCTTCAAAAGGTAATTCATGGTAGAGAGATGTGTGGAAATCTGGAAATAGCTTCATGTTTAAAGTTTTGATCCAACTTCGTTGCCATCCTCCAAGGATTTTTCTTCCTAATTTTTTATTTCTCAAAGTCTTTTTGTGGTATCTTGAACATGGGTAACTAAGGATGTGTTTCCTTGATGTTTTGTATGGAAAGGAAATGTTTGAGGATTCAAGTGATGCTCCAAGTTCCAAGCTGGTGGATTTCAGATGAGAGAGGTAGAAGATACCAAGGAGAAAGGGTTGAATGGAAAATCTTGGAACTCTTGGCAACGAAATCAGGGGAAGCTACTTCCTTGGAGAGCCAATCTAAGCATATCAAATAAAGATCAAAGAAAGGATGGTATCCACATCCTCCATCATCACGCTAGTAAGTGAAGACTTCAAGCTCATGCTCAAGGAATCCAAATGAGATGGATATTCAAATAAAGAAATCAGAATACAAGGAGGTGAACAAAGGGATAATCCTTGAGGTTCAAGTTCAAAGATCACAAGTGGGAAGGAAATTCACACCAAGTTACCGAAGGAAAAGACATCAAGGCTATTCGAAGTGAGATCAAGTTTGGATTCAAGATCGAGATCAGAGGGACAAGTCCAAGCACTTGAAGGCATTTTCAAGTTCAAGGATGCCAATCCAAATCATGCCATGAGAAGATTTCCAAGGGAAAGGATGGGAGAGTTGAAAGGATGAAGCAATTTGGGAATATGCCATCATGTTGAGAAGCTGTGCAATGTTGAGTATCAAGAGATATTTTCTCTTCACAATCAGAGCTACAGGATAAAGATGATGAGGTGGCAATTAGGTGTCTTCTCCAATCAAAAAATTCCAGATTTCAAGCATAAGCAATCATAACGCGCCAAGTGTCCTATTTTCTCATTGGTTGAGAAATCATTATAATTTTTATATTGGACCATGATTTGGTGCCCTCATGTAATTGGTTGTAATTTTGGCAACCCTAATTAGGGTTTCTAGGATTTAATCTTGGCCCTTGATTTCAAATGAATCTTGGCCCTTTGTTGTAATTGGACATCTATAAAAGGCCAAGGACTTCTCATTTGTAAAGAATAGCTAGAGAGATTCAAGAGCTAAGGAGCATTAGATTAGAGTAGGAGAGAAGATAGAATAGAGTAGGCTAGCCAAGGAGGACTTGATCAAATTGTTGATATAATACTACCAAAATTGTTCCTTCTTTCATTGTTGGTTTTCATGGTGAATGTATGTGACATTTGGAGTATTTCATGGTTTATTCAATCTCTTACTTGGAGTAGATTTCCTTTTCATCTTATTAAAGTAGTTAGTTGGATGAAATTAGTTGTAGATGTTTTCTTGTTTGACTCAAGTATACTAGGCCACTAGCCTCCTTGCTGATTGTGAGGAAGCCTTGTGTGGTAAGCTAGTCATTGCACCTAAGTTCAATCGGCATTGGATCCTTAGTTTTTACTTCCAAGTTGGATTAAGGAGAAGATACTAATATGAAAACCATTCGAGATCCTTATAAGCTTGCACTAGGTGGATTTGAGGTCACAGGCAAGCCTCCATTTGGTAGATTCCAAGTCATCCATGATTCCTTGCATTCCTAGTTAGGGGTAGAAGTAGCAGTAGAAGTAGTTTAAGAGAGTTATGAAGTGAAGTTGAGAGAAACATTCGAGTATACATTGCAAGCTAAGCCCGACTACCATTGAATGAATAGCATAAGTCCCCTTAGGTGGTTAACTAGCAAATCACATCATTTCAACTAAGCCAGTCATTCCACAAGTTTAGGAACCTTGGAGTCATTCCATGATATCAAATTGCAAAGCTTAGCATGGGACATGACATTGATCAAGAGAGGATTAGCATTCTACATTGCATTTTGAAGCACTGAGTGTTCAATCCTGCATGTTATGTAAGTGGAACAAAAATTGCATCAATAGGGTATTTCTCCTTTAATACTATGTATGATCTGGACTATATCCCGGGCCAAACTGGAGTTTTTCCTTATCTGTTCTTTCCTAACAGTGCTTGCAGTGAACGAAAAATTTTTGTAAGGTTCTTTTTTATCAATAAAATTATTATGGCTTCAGCCTTTGCCTATAAAAAAAAACATATATTATATATAGTGTAATATAAAAATTTATTATGTATGCTTGTTCTAAGTATCATGTATCTGATAGCTATCGAGTATTGGATAGGTATCAAGTATCTGATAGTTATCGGGTATTGGATAGGTATCGAGTATTGGATAGGTATCGAGTATCTGATAGCTATCGGGTACCTGATAGCTATCTGATACATGTTACCTCTGACACAATCAACATATGTTTTAGGATTGCTTTGGGTTTTGGCTTTGGGATGCAAAACCTACATGGTCAACCCCAAAAATGTGTTTTCCCTAATTCCTCTAATCTCGAGACTTCAACAATGTAGCTGGAGAAAAAATTTCACCTTAATTTGATGAAACAAAAAGGGTTTTTTAAGGAGATTCTCATATCTCCATCAATATAATTGTTGTCAAATTTTGAGCTCAATAAGTTTTGTTTTTTTTTCTAATTGAGTTACCTCTGAAGTCCTGATTGATAGACTGATTGAATAATAACTATAACTTTCAAACAATATAGCATTTTTGAAATCTGAAATATGCGTCACATTCTATGCTTCACCTAGTACAAGGAAAAAAATTTCAATTTTATAAAGTTTAGACTAAGTTAAGGTGGTCACACACGGGAGTTTTTTATTCTAGAAAATTTGTATCAGAAAAATCATAGTTAATTATTTACTTGGAAAAAATTATTAAAAAAATATGCATCACATCTAGACATGAGTCTACTACTTACATCTAGAATCTTGTAAAAAATATTATTATTTGATTGTGTTTAAGGTGGTCAGACATACACCTACTTCTTATCTTTTTCCTAAAATTTTTGTATTGCTGCATTGTAATTTAAAATTTTCACCATATAGAATACTTTTTTTTCAAAAAAGGGCTAGTAGCTTAGAAACTAAATTCAATTCTCTACATATTCTTTTCATACATTTTTTTGATATAAGATTTAACTTGTTCAAATTTTCACGTCAACTTGCCTAACCCTGATTTTCTAAAATTTCATTGCCACTTATGGGCCTAGTTTGGTACACCATGATCCTACACATACCCTATCATGACCTTTTAATACAGTGGCATTCACAATATTTGTTTTCATTATACCATGTTGGCCTAGGCTGGTTTTTGTCATATGGCTTGGTGACTGGAAATACCATCATATTTTGTTCAACAAGGCAATGAAAGATAATGTCAAGGGGCTCAACAAAAGGGGTATATTGGCAATGTTGATGGGTTTTGGTATTATTATTGGTATTGTTCTGACACTATAAAATATTGTGAGGTGGGTTGTGATTGATTTGTTGTTGAGATTTTTTTTGTTAGCGGGGTTGTTGATTGGTACAGTTTTGTTGATTGGATTATTTTTTAGATTCGAGGTAGCTTGGACATTTAGCACATGCCTAGAGTCATTCGACCCATAATTAACAACATGGTCCAAAATTTAGGTTTGTCATTAGATGATGGGGCATAATTCTTAATATTCCCTTGTTGGACGAGACCTTCCTCAATGCTTTTATCTTTCTTGACCATTGTTTCAAAATTGTCAAGACAAACCATCTTCATATCAAAGGCCATTTGTGGTACAAGATCTTGAGTCGATATATTATTGATCCCTATGAGGATCATTCTTAATAAGGGTAGTCGGGAAGCTTCACAAGAGTAGGAAAAAGTATGCCCTGTGAAACAACCTCCAGGATTTTAGAAGCCAACTCTTCATACTGGTATTTTTGGGAAAGGGATGAGAACAAAAACTAGGAAATGGCTAACCTAAGGCAATTCGCCAAAGCATTCACAACTCTTTGAACCTATTTTCATAAATAATAGAAACAAGAAACTCCCAAAACATTAGGCACAAAATGCCACATACTCTTCATCGTTCAAGAGAGAACATGACGCAAAAGTCAGATAGACATGGTGTAAAATGTTCATATCTGTCTGTGAGAAGCACATGTTAAGGCACATAGGATTTGTTCCTACTATCTCGCTAAAACAACTATTCTATGATAATTTTATTCACCAAATGGAATAGTATAACTTCATATTACAAACATTGAAAGAGTATAAAATGTGGTTCAATAGCTTGCGTATCTATGATGAAATTATTAAAGCATGAAATAAAAATGATAACTATGTCCCTCTAGAATGACACCAATCTTAAGTTTATTCACAAAAATAGAGCCAAATACACAGTAAAAGTAAATTGGGCATCGTCCAATATGTCTCCTCTATTGATTATTTGAATACAAAGCTAAGGTCAAACAATCATACAATAGTTATTTCTAAGTGTTCATAATTAACAAAAGACTCCAGAAGATAAAGATTCTCTATTACAATGTGTCTGGAGGCTTATATAAAATATTTCCTTGATCTGAATCTCAAAAATGTAATTGAAAAGGGCCCCTACATTTGTTCCATGTGGAAGAATCATCATGGTGATTTTTACAACTATCTTGACATGCTTCTCTACATCATTGTTCTCCTTTCGTGTGCGCAACTTGAGTGCCACATGTGTCTTTCCAAATTTCTCCCAGTGGTTCCTCATTTTTTGTGCATGGAGGCAATCACATTTTTTTATCAAACCTATCTCGGGATGCGCTGCTAAATAAATAAGTGACATATTCCTTGAAGGAAGTGGGCCTCATAGCTTTGTTGGTCAACATGACTGCAAACCAAACACGTATCACAACAATTGGAGTTATTGAGTTTTTCCTTCATTCTAACCTTCAAAAACTTTGTGGTACCAACACATGGCACTTGCTACCATGAGAAAACATTGAAAGGTGAAGCATTTGAATGAAAAGAGGATTGTGGACTTGGTAGAAACTGTGCGATTTTGGCATTTTGCTACCCCAACTTTGTGGGGTCATAACTTTCTTCTCGTTGCCCAAAGTTCAAAATAGAATACATTGTTGGGAAGGTCTTAAAGAGATCTAGTTTCAATCCCTTAGCACCATGTCAAAGGACGAATGATAGTTTCAACCCCAAATTCCACTCTGAAGGCCTCCAAAAATGCACTTTTCTAAAATATAGAAAAAATTCATTTTTTCTCATTTCTGCTCACTCTGTCACTCTAGCACTACCTCAAATCTCCTTCACAATGCTCTGAATGAAGGTCATTGTAAATAACATCTACATATATTAATCAACTGTTGTTCATGAATTTACCAAGGTATTTTATTAGTAGGGAGTCTCCAATGTTATAGAAAGTTTGCAAATCTATCCCCATTGCATTGTTTAGTATTGCACAAATCACTCAAGGACGCTTGATGTTCAATATTATAGGAGTATTCTACAACATATTTATTAGCGAGATCCGCAAAGGTAGAGACAGATCCTTGTGGAAAGTTCATGAACCACCCAAGAGAGGGGCCTCTGAGACTTCTAGAGAATAGTCTCTTAAGATAATTTTCATTGTAGGAGATCTCTTGGTGTGCCACATAGAACTCTTTGAGATGTTGAATAGGACATGTTTCCCCCTTGTATTTATCAAATATAGAGATATCAAAATTCAAGGGGAATGGTTTAATGGTGATAGATCAATCAAATGGGTAAGGACATATGTCATCAAATGAAAATTCCTTCTTTTTCCCTCTGCTTTGCATGCTAAGAATAATGCTCTTAAGCTCATTAACTTGTTGAGAAAGGTCAAAGGCATTATGATGTTTGACCTATATTTACATGTTTTCATCCATGACATTAGACGTATTCATTGTAGTATGAGTGCTAGCATGAGAGGTCAAAATGGGTATAATACTAAGGATTTTATGAATGGTTTCTTGTGATAATTGGAGGGTTTGTGATTATTGAGTGGTTTGGGGTGTGAAGGGTCCAACGAAAGAGGATATGTCTTTACCTTTTGATGAGGTTTCATTAGCATGATTGGTGGTATTGATAGTAATAGTGATGTGATCCTTGGTGATGTTATTGAAGAGAAATGAGTCGTCAAAATCAGCGGGAACCATGACCCCATATTTGAAAATACTTGTGAAGATTTCTCCTTTTTTGTGTCTAATATATTTCTCAACCATTTCCAAATTGTAAGGATCCTTAAGGAAATCATTCAAATGGGGAGACGCATCGATTTGGTCCACAATTTCTTCCTCCTCTTGTTTGTATGCTATATCCACTATTTGAGCACCCTCAACCATAAATATTTTTGCAAATAAATTATCATTGTCGGTGTTGGTGTTGTGGGTGTTTTATTGGGATGCCCTCATGATTTTAGCTTTTGATCGAGTGATGACCATGCAAAAGTGACCTTAGAAATATGAGAGGATTATTTGATGAAGTGTACTAAGACGTTGGATGGGTACTTGGTTTGTCAAGGGGATGATGATAGATGGAGGATGCTTTTGAAGGATGTGTCTAGGGGTATTTTGATCACATTTGGATGAGCTTTGGACAAGGATAAAATAATATTGATATATGATCAAACAACTTGAATTTGAAATGATCTAATGTTGGATTAGATTTAATTGATCAAGGATTTGATTTTTTATGGATTTGATTGGACTATATTTCATTGATATGATTTTGGATTTGAATTGAAAATTGGATGATTCAATAATGATTAAAAGATTTGGATTAGAGTGGATGTGATTAATTATGAAGGAATAGCTCAAACCAACCTTTGCAAAATAAGATCCTTTTGTGTTCAAGGGATTTGATTGGGATAGTGCATCCTTTCCTACTTGAGACAGGCTAAGTTCTCAAGAAAAATTGGATAGAGATTATTTGAAAAATTGCTAACTTAGCGAAAGCCAATCCCTAAGCTAATAATATCCAAATGTAATGGCTAACTAAATAGATTACTTGAGATAGGCTAAGTTATCAAGCAATAAGCTTAGTTAGGGATTAACTTTTAGGATAAAGGATATTTGCCGCAATTAGGAAGGTCTTAACCTTGGATTTGATTGATAAGGATGGATCGATATTTGAAGGATGATTAAGGTTGACTTGAATTAGAATGATTTGGATGAGATTATACCAAGATTGATTAGGATTCAAACGATTTGATTAATAGTCCTATCAAAATGGAATTTAGTTTACCAAGGTGGTGGTGATGTTGCTATTAAGTCCAAAGGTAAGATAGGAAAAATGTTGAAGGTTGATGACTGGGTTGGATGAAAGAATAATGTTGATGAGACATAAATGAGATACAATCAAAAGTTTAGTTTGGGTATGATTTATGGCATGTAAGTGGAATGGGTGGATTTCAAAAGGTCAATGGGTCACAAAATTGAAGTTCTTGTCTGACAAATCTGATAATGATTGAAAATTACATGTGATAAATAAAATTAAAGGCTTTTTGTTAGAAATCAGAAATGTTGCTCCCAATCGAAAGCATAAAAAATGCAGGCATTGGTCTACAAGTGCAGATGTTGAGTAGGGATTTTTTTTACTAGTCTGACAGGAAGATTCTCAAACTAAAGAGGTGGAAATGTCGATCTTGGACGTAGGCACCAAAAAGAACAAATGTTGAAATACAAGTGGAAACACCAATCCAAGAGTTCAAATTTTAATAAATATTTGTATGTTTGACTGGCAAATGCTTTATTTAATGGCAATAACACACACACACTAGACACAATATTTATTCGTTTCATCAAGTACATGCATAACCTAAGCTTGGGAAAGGACAACACTTGTTGAATTCCCTTGCAATAGAATACCACTTCCAACCAGATAGATAGATCTTTGGTAGCACTAGATCCCCCTTACATGACACTCACTTCTCAGGCATACCAAGCATCGAATCTAAAAAAAAAAAAATCTATCTCAAATTGCGGGTACATGAGGGGTCTCTTCGGGGTGCATGTATCACAGTCCCTGCACCAAAAAATGGAAAATATTTTGGCCACTAAGACAAGTTTGTTTCTAGTAAGGGTATATGTTTACATCTATTCGAGTGGCTACACTTTTGGCATATTAGCCCCATTAAGGAGGTCTCCCAACTTGCATAAGTTAAGCTCTACAAGTTTTTATGCACTACATAGGTACTAAGGGAGACCTTCATCCAAACATAGAAATCAACCATTGATTGTAATTTCATCACAACCACATTTCTTATATAACGGTTCATAGGGGCTTGACCTTAACCCTTTACCGCTTGGGTCATTCCCTCTCACTCAACCTTAAGGGCTTCTCGGGAGGTAGTGATGTAACAACAAGCCTTGCTCTTCTACCCTAACCTCCACTAGGGTCTTCAATAGGCCTCTTCTCTATCCTAAGTAGGGTTCTTCACTAACCCTAACCTTCAAGGATCTCTCTCTAAAGATCCCAATCAATTTCAGCTTGAGTACACCAACAAGAAAACCAAACTGCTTCAACACCTAGCCATAGTGTTCTTCTTGCACTTCTTCACAAACTGATCCCAATGGATCCATAACTCTTCCATATGGAGAGGTAGTCTCTTATATTTTTATTTGGATCAATTCCAATTTCCACAAACTCCTTTTGCACTGAAACCCTAAATGATTTCCAAGAACAAAGCCAAATTCACCCCAAATAGGGCTACAAGTTTTAGGCCTAATTAGGCTTTTTTTCTGCAATAACTTGTAAAAATCCTTAACAAGTTGTCAAAATAGAAATGGATACAAATACCCTTTATCAAGACACTAAATATTTTCTAGGTCTTGTTTCCCAAAAGTGTCTATACAGTGCCTCCTATAATCATGCCTAAAAATCAGGGTTCCCAAGCAATTAGTTTGTCTGTACAAAAGAACTTGTTCTTGGCACACTAAAATTCTCTCCCAAAATTATCCTTCAAATTGGGGCTCCTCCACACCCCATACTACCTCTTCACAATCACTGATTGAAGCAATGAATGCTTTCAATCCCTCCCATTAGCTCTGCAAATGCTTATGATCCCTAGCCATGCAACTCTGGCTCGCCTAGGGCATCATATTTAAAATAAATCCCATGATTTCCAAGGCCCCTCCTTCCCTATACAATATGTACATGGAGTCACCTCCCTAATCCCAAAGGCCTGTGAAGATTCCACAGTGGGAAGAGGATCTATGACCCCATCTTCATCAGTTGCCTGGTTCAGACCAGCGATTGGACAGAAAATAAAATAATTTACAAAAGTAACTAGAAATTTACAAACTAGAAATCCAACACCACACAGTAGCTTAAAAACACCTACTCTAACACTTCTATGAATTACACTATTCAATCCAATCCATTAACACACCAATTTCTCAAAAAAAAACTAACAGTGACTGTTCTTTCTATTACTCAGTACGTACACACAATTTGAAAAACAAGCCAACCTCTTCAAAAGGTCGAGGATAGCCTTAAGTAGTTGACCAAGACACAAAATCAACAGTTTCAGACAGTTATGAAACCAATTTCTCGAAGTTGCAATTATGCAACAAATGTTGTCAATGCTGTCAATGCCAACATTGACAACTTTTACATCTTTTTGGATTTGCTATCCAACCTTGGTCATAGGTCCACCAAACTTAACCAAATGCTAATCTAAGGTGTTACAACATGGAAATAGGACCTCAAGTCCCTTGCTTGTCCATTTTTACATCAAAATGCATAAAACACCCTATTTGACCTAATGTGGGCAATCTACCAAATAAGGTCACTAAGGACCTATTAAGGCATCCTATACTAGCACACTTCACACTAGGACTTGTATAGTCCCCTTATTTCACTATTGGTTTGGCTAGGACCACTACAAGCCAAAAACAAAATAGAAGCCCTAGGTTCCTTTTTATCCCTATCTAGGTGCTCCTGCACCATACTCCCCCACAAAGGAAAGTTATGTCACTCCTATGGACAACAAATCTTCAGAGATGCCCACCTTGTTGAAGTTTGCTTCTGCAATCCATGAGGCCTCTGAGTTAAGTCTATGCTTCCACTTGATTAGGTGTTCCATGTACACATTGTGCCATGTAGTTTTTTTAACTCTTGAGTCCAGAACTCTGTCAGCTTCCAACTGAGGCTTTGGAGGTAATACAGTAATCTAAACATCACCACTGATCCCTTGACTACTTTGACCATTCTCTGTTATCTGCCCTTTGAATTGGATCAAGTCTTGTACATTAAATACTAGAGATATTCTCAACTCTGTAGGTAGGTCTTTTTTATATGCATTAGCCCCATATTTGGCTAGGATCTTGTAAGGTCCCACCCTCTTCATCTGCAATTTAGTAGGGACACCCTTCTATAACCGATATTTGTTCAAATGAACCATCACATAGTCACCTACCTCAAACTGAATGTCTTTCCCTTTTTCATCAACTTTGGCCTTCAACCTTTGTTGACTGTCTTGGATTGTCTGCTTGACCTGTTATTGGATTTGCTTCATGGTTTGAGTGAAGTCCTCAGCATGAACACTCATGTACTCCATGCCTCCAAGATCCCTAAGCTCACACACACCTCTTGGGTGCATCCCATAAACTATCTCAAATGGGCTTCTCCCTGTCATCTTGTTCTTAATGTCATTGTATGCATACTTTGCTTGGGGAATGACCACATCCCAAGTCTGACCATACTCCTTAGTTAGGTACCTCAATAGGCTACCCAACACTCTATTCACCACCTCAATTTGGCCATTAGTCTGAGGGTGGTAGGCTAAACCAAAAGAAAGAGTGGTACCCAATCTAGTCCACAATGTCCTTCGGAAATGACTCATGAATTTCACATCCCTATCTGATACTATACTTAAGGGAAGACCATGGATCCTCACAATCTCCTTAAAGAACAAATAGGCTATGTGACTAGCATCATTAGTAGTCTTGCAGGGTATGAAATGACCCATCTTGCTAAATTTGTCAACCACTACATAAATGTTTTCATATCCTTTCTTGTTTTTGGGTAGACCTACTATGAAGTCCATGCTCACACACTCCCATGGCCTGTTAGGGATTGGTAAAGGCTGATACAAACCTGCATTACTTATTCCTCCTTTGGCTTTCATGCATACAACACACTACTCCACATATTTGGTAACATCTCTTACCAACTTTGGCCAATGGTAGAACCTTTGCACAAGCTCCAAGGTTTTTTTCATACCAAAGTGACCACTTAAACACCCATTGTGTTTCTCCTGAATGAGATTCATTCTCATAGAGCCTCTCAACACACATAATTGGTTACCCCTAAATAATAGTCCATTTTGAAAAGTAAACTCTGAGAACTTGCTATGGAAATGGTTCTGAAAGTCAACACACACCTTGTATGCTTCCCCAAAGTCCTCATCTGCCTTGTAGAGATCTCTGAAACTATCAATGCCAATGTTATGTGACTGGACTTCTTGGATTGTCAACAACCTCATGCTTAGTGCATCTGCAACCTTATTGAGCTGCCCTTTCTTGTGCTTTATTGTAAAGGTAAATGCCTGCAAATACTCCATCCATTTCAAATGCCTATTGCTTAGTTTCTCCTAAGTATTCATGTAACTAAGGGCTTGGTAGTCAGTAAATACCACAAATTCTTTGGGCAATAGATAATGCCTCCATTTTCTAAGGGACTGAACTAAAACATATAGCTCTAAGTCATAAGAAGAGTATTTCTTCTTAGCCTCATTTAGTTTCTCACTAAAGAAGGCCACTGGCCTGCCTTCTTGACTCAACACACCCCCTACTGCCATCCCACTTGCATCACATTCAATAGTAAACAATTTATCAAAACTAGGCAATTGTAGGATAGGTTGAGTGACTACTTGTTTCTTCAACAACTCAAAAGGCTTTCCCTTCTTCTAAGGTCCACCTAAACTTAGCTTTGACCCTACCCTTGATAGTATCAAATAAAGGAGCACAGATACCACTAAAGTTCCTGATAGACTTCCTATAAAACTGGGATAAGCCATGGAAACTTCTTACCTTGGTGGCTGTGGTAGGTGGTGGCCAGTTTAGGATAGCTGCAACTTTCTCTTGGTCCATCTTCAAAGACCCTTTGGACACTACAAAGCCCAAGTACACTAGTTCTTTCTTGAAGAACTCGCATTTTTCAAGGTTGATAGCCAACTTCTCTTCATGCAATCTCTACAATACTGCCTCTACATGCTTGACATGCTCCTCCTTTGTCTTGCTAAATATCAGTATATCATCAAGATATACCACTATAAACTTCCCTGTGAAGTCCTTGAGCACTTCATTCATGAGCCTCATGAATGTGCTCAGAGCATTTGTGAGGCCAAATTGCATCACAAACCATTCATATAGCTCATCTGTGGTCTTGAATGTCATTTTCCATTCATCCCCTTCTTTCACCCTGATTTGGTGATAACCACTCTTCAAATCCAACTTGGTAAAGTACATTGCCCCTCCAAGGCAATCCATGAGATCCTCAATCCTAGGTATGGGGAACCTATACCTTATTGTGATTATGTTTATAGCCCTTGAATCTGTGCAAAGTCTCCATTTTCCTCCCTTCTTGGATGCCAACACAACCGGGACTACACATGGGCTTATACTCTTCTTGATCAAACCTTGATCCAAGAGTTCTTGTACCTGCCTTGCCACTTCCAAATTATGATAAAGGGTTAGCTTATAAGCTGCCTTATTAGGCAAAGATGCACCAGGGACAAAGTCTATCTGATGACTTATTACCCTTCTAGGAGGTAAGGTAGCAAGAGTGCCATCACTCACTATGTCTTTATACTTCTCAAGCAATACTTGTATCTCTGATGGCAATGGCTCCTTGATTGGTTTTTCTTCCTCCTTAGGTATGATCACAATAGCATATCCTTCATTCTCATCATCCTTGAGATCCCTCACAAACTCCTTTCCACTACACAACATCACAGTAGGAGTCTTGGACTATGGCTCTTCATCTTCTAGAAAAGGTTGAATCTTGAAAGTTATGCCTCCTTTCTTGAATGTTATAGAATTCTCCTTTCCATCATATACTGCCCCATTGGAAAATTGTCAAGGCCTTCCTAATAGCAAATGGCAAGCATCCATTGGTCAGGTGTCACACAAGAGTTTATCCTTATACCCTGCTATGGAGAGTTCAACTCATGTATGCTCATTCACCAATACACTTTGGCCTTTGTTGAGCCATGTCACCTTATAGGGATTTACATGGGGTACTTTGGTCAACTTGAGTTTGTTGACTACTTCCTCTGAGATGATATTATCAGTGGAACCAAAGTCCACTATCACCTTACAAACTTTTCCAAGGATCTTGCATCTTATCCTAAACAAAGCCCTCATATGCTTGGGTTCATCTTTACTTGGTTGTCTTATCAAGACCCTTCTAAACATTAGGTTTTCACCCATCTCTAAATCTAGATGGTCAATCTTAGGAGCTTTGACACTTGAAGCGTCTTCATGGGCATATGATATTCTTTTATCATTGTTTGATGCAGTAGGCTTGTTAAGACATCTATATGTTGGGTGGCCTAGTTGACCACAATTATAACACTTCATACATGCAAAGTATGAGTTACTTCTACCTCCTCTCCCTCTGCTAGGTCCTTAACTACCTCTGCCTATGTTATAGCCTCCTCTTGGAGTGCTTTCTCCACTATGCTCTGTTAATTTGTTTTCACCTTTATTCCTCTGCTCATTGGCTCTGCCTTGATAGCCTCCTCTTTGACCCCTTTGGTCTCTTCCTCTACCTCTGTTCTTGAAGTTAGAGTCACATTTCTTCTTGTTCTTTTCCTCCACTCTGAGGGATAATTGATGACACCTCTGAACTGTAGTTGGTGTCCACAAACTGATTTCTTCTTGGATGTTCTATTTCAAACCACCCAAGTACCTTGCTACCTTGATAGACTCTTCTTGCTTCTTGGATCTAAGACACGACCTTTGGAATTCCTCTGTATAAGAGGCACATCTAGGCCTTTTTGCTTCAAACTCTGTCTTTTCCTATGGAGTTGAATCTCATAGTCTTTAGGAAGATAATTCTCCTTTAGCTTGGTCACCATTGCATTCCAGTTGGCTATGGGCTGCTTACCCAACCTAACCCTCTCATCTTGAAGGTACTTCCACCATGTTAGGGCTTACCCTCTGAGTCTTTATTTTTCCACCTTGAGCTTTTGTGCTTCAGTTACTCCTTCACACTCGAAATGGCTCTCCATTCCTTCAATCCAATCGATCACTGCTTCACCATCCATCTTTCCACTAAACAGTGGTATACCCTCCAATGACTTTCCACCTAGGGATTTTATGGCTTTTAGGAAGGGCTCTTCATTCAAGACAGGGTCTGGTTCAGGGATAAGGTCTTCTTCAACAACCTTTTTACCCATATCACTGATTTCCACTTCCTTGTTTCTAGCTACTACATTTGCAACTTCTTCTAGCCTTATTTTCATACCTTCTAAGGCTTCTTCAAGGAGTTTGTTCTTCTCCTTTTTCTCATCCACCTCTTTAGCTAGCTCTGCATTTGTCACCATGTTTGACTCTCCTACTGATTCACCAATAGCTGCAGACATGCACTAATTTCCCAAGTCTTTAACTTGCTCTGATACCACTCTGATGTAACAAAAAGCCTTGCTCTCCTACCCTAACCTCCATTGGGGTATTCAATAGGCCTCATCTCTAGCCTAAGTAGGGTTCTTCACTAACCCTAACCTTCAAGGATATCTCTCTCAAGATCCCACTCAATTTCAGCCTAAGTACACCAACAAGAAAACCAAACTGCTTCAACACCTAGCCATAGTGTTCTTCTTGCACTTCTTCACAAACTGATCCCAATGGATCCAGAACTCTTCCATATGGAGAGGTAGTCTCGTAGATTGTTAGTTGGATCAATTCCAATGTCCACAAACTCATTTTGCACTGAAACCCTAAACGAGTTCCAAGAACAAAGCCAAATTCACCCCAAATAGGGCTATAAGTATTAGGCCTAATTAGGCTCTTTTTCTACAATAACTTGTAAAACTCCTTAACAAGTTGTAAAAATAGAAATGAATATAGATACCCTTTATCAAGACACTAAATATTTTCTAAGTCTTGTTTCCCAAAAGTGTCTGTACAGTGTCTCTTATAACCATGCCTAAAAATCAGGGTTTCTAAGCAATTAGTCTGTCTGCACAAAAGAACTTGTTCTTGGCACACTGAACTTCTCTCCCAAACTTCTCCTTCGAATTGGGGCTCCTCCACACACCATACTACCTCTCCACAATCGCTGATTGAAGAAATGAATGCTTTCAATCCCTCCCATTAGCTCTGCAACTGCTTATGATCCCTAGCCATGCAACTCTGGCTCGCCTAAAATAGCTCCTATGCTTTCCAGGGCCCCTCCTTCCATGTACAATATGTACATGGAGTCATCTACCTAATCCCAAAGGCCCATGCAGATTCCACGGTGGGAAGAGGATCTATGACCCCATCTTCATCAGTTGCTTGGTTCAGACCAGTGACTGGACAAAAAACAAAATAATTTAAAAAACTAACTAGAAATTTACAAACTGGAAATCCAACACCACACAGTACCTTAAAAACACCTACTCTAACACTTCCATGGATTATAGTATTCAATTCAATCCATTAATTTTGAACACCAATTGCTCAGAAAAACACTAACTGTGACTGTTCTTTCTATTACTCAGTCCATATACACAATTTGAAAAACAAGTCAACCTCTTCAAAAGGTCGAGGATAGCCTTAAGTAGTTGACCAAGACACAAAATCAACGGTTTCATACATTATGAAACCAATTGCTCGAAGTTGCAATTATGCAACAAATGTTGTCAATATTGTCAATGACAACATTGACAACTTTTACATCTTTTTGGATTTGCTATCCAAACTTGGTCATAGGTCCACCAAACTTAACCAAATGCTAATCTAAGGTGTTAGAACATGTAAATAGGACCTCAAGTCCCTTGCTTGTCCATTTTGACATCAAAATGCATAAAACACCCTATTTGACCTAATGTGGACAATCTACCAAATAAGGTCAATAAGGACCAATCAAGGCATCCTATACTAACACACTTCACACTAGGACTTGTATAGTCCCCTTATTTCAGTAGTGGTTTGGCTAGGACCACTACAAGCCAAAAACAAAATAGAAGCCCTAGGTTCCTTTCTAGCCCTACCTAGGTGCTCCTACACCAGGTAGGACCTCTAAACGATAAAAAAAATTTCTCTTACACCCAAGATCCTCGAAGGCGAGGGGAGAGGATTTATTTGTTCTATCTTGGGATCTAAACTAAACACAATAAGGACATCAAGCACTTGATTCTTTTACCAAAAAAGAAGCCCTAATTAGACTTTGTGCACTAGATTAATGAAGACAAACAAAATGGAAAAAAATAGATTCTCCACCTTGAAAATCAGTTGTTAGTAGTTTGGTTTTAAGTCTTTGACAAGCGTATAACAACTGCAAAAGGGGTTAGTGACTAGGAGAAATTTGAAAATAAAAAAAAGAGTTATATTGATGTAGAAACATCGAAACACAAGCGCAAATGTTGATTAACATAGACGCTAATCAATGCAAATCTCGATTGATAGAAATTTGAAAAATGATAGACTACCTAAAAACAACAACCCTACAAATAGTAGATTAAACTATAGATTTTTGTCATTTAAAAAAAGTTAAAATTTTTAGTTTTTCTAGAATATAGAAGGACGAAAATAACAAAAAGATATCTGTAAATATTTATACCTTAATTTACCTACACAAAAATGTTGAATTAGGATGGAGACATTGGACAACAAAGCACCAAACAATAGAAACACCAATTTGTCTTTCCAACAAATGTTGCCAAACCTACAAATGGGTTAGCTTACAAAAAAATGTGTTTCTGATATACATCTGGGAGTGAAATATAATAAAATTATCAAAAATGAAATTTTAAGACCTATAACCCTATAGAAACACCCAAAAATGTTAGATTAAAGTGTTGTCAATCTATAAAAACATGTGTTAATCAGGTAGCGGAAACACTGATTCGCGGTGGAGACGACAATTAGCGAAAACACCTTTGCATATGATGTAGATGTCGTTCTAGAAACCAGACTTGCAAACTTGACAAAAATGCTCAAAACAAGATTAAATTTTTAAGGGACATGGGTACCACCAGGTGTACCAATATGTATATGGGTAAATATTTTCGTTAGTCAAATGCAAATGACACAAAATAAAGCATTAAACTAACGAAATCTAATCATACCTCCAATTGAGCGCTATGGAGGCACCCTACTCCATTGATTTGCTCATTTGATGTTATAATGTGGATATTGCTTTCCAAAACACAACTAAATGATTCCTATGTAATATATGGATTAATGCTAAGACTAGTATGAAATCTATATGAGAAACAAGATGTAAAACTAATGGATTTCCATATGAGAAACTATACTAAATATGCCATGAGATTATGCTTAAATGGATATGAAACTATGCTTAAATGGATATGAAGCTATCTAAAAACTATGATAGCAAAATGCAAGCAATGAAAAACTCCAAAAATAATTTGGCATGATAACACTATAATTGATGGATTGACTGAAATGCACAAGGAGAGGCTCCTATTTATAGAAATTGGAGGGAAATGGACTGTCGAGATTCTGATTTGAAATGGAGGGCTGGGACTAATTTAGATCAATGATGTGGATTTCATGTAGGCAAGGGTGGTTGACCATGTAAAAGGGATGAGTTTCTCACACATAAGTGAGCAACATTGAAAAGGATGAGCAATTAATGCCAAGTGGGGGACAATGTAAGACTAGGGTGGCTCAAGGTGGCTATGGGAGACAAATGTGTTAGAGGAGGGTAGCTATTTATAGAAGGTTGGTGAGTGTGAATTTGGGAATGTGCTCACACATGTGTGAGACAAATTAAAAATTGAGAGAAATGTTAATGAGTGTAGAAATTATAAAATTAAACTAATTAATCAAGGATTAATTACTGATTAGGATTTAGGAAAGGTGGGGGATTTAGAATAGGATTAAGTTTAATTAATTTAAAATTAATTAAACTATAAGATTAGGAAGAAAGGGGAATTATTTGAATATTGGCTAAAAGGAGATAATATAATTAATTAATTAAATTTAATTACATTATCAGGCTAAAGAGGGAAATAATAGAATCAATTGATTTAAAATTAATTATGTTATAGGTCTTAGACAATTAATTATTTAATTAATTATAGGAGACATGTTAGTATGAATTTAAAAAATTCATGAGAGGATAATTTTGGATGTCTACAAGACCCAACTTAGAAGTCATTACTTTTGAACCGGGTGTCCAATTGACAAATCTTTTGAAGTGAAAAAAAGCTTGCAATGTGCTATATCATCATGTAAACCAATACGTCAAGTTTACCTGCATTTTTGGGTCATTTTGCAGCCTTTAAAGTCTTCAAAATTGAATTCTTTTTTTTTTTTGGTGATTTCCAAATACAAAACTTTAATATCTTCAAAATTGGACATAATCTTGAAACTAAACTTTATCGGCATGCTTATCTATCCCATCCAAAACTTGGAAGAAAAATTAGAGAAAAATTGTGGTCAAACAAAAAAAACTAACTAAAAACAGTAACCTCATGCAAATGCAAGGTTGAGACACATTTTTCTAATAGAATTATCGTGTATCCCTTGCACCTCTCACAATTACAAATGCTAGTATTTATATTTTTTACAAGGTTAACCTCTTTATATTAAAGAAAAGAGCAAAATCAAATATGTAAACCATAGGATGAAAAAAATTATGTATCATTACAATATCATTATGCTTACAAGGACTTTATTAGGGAGTTCAATCTGCTCACACCCATACCATCTTGGTAAAATATTAAATTCTAAAAATTAGTTATTTTGACACTGACATTGTAAAAATCCTCAATTTGAACTTCTTACAAGAAATAATCAAGCATACACTCCAATTGAAACAATTTTATATATTACTTTAAACACTTTTACATCCATGACACGACAACTAACAATCTATAAAAATAAAACCCTATTCTAAAATCTTGACTTAATGTCACTTAAAAGACACTCAAATGATAATAATTTAATTTTAATCTAAAACTTATCCTTAACACTCAATCTACATAAACTAACAAACAAAATAAATACTATTAATGACTCGAGTCACATTCTAAACAATGATATAATATAAAAACAAAACATGTTTATGATGGGTACTTGCTTGTAGTTGCTCTTTTCAAAAGAATAGCTCTAATCTGCTACTACCAAGCATATTTCTTCTTACACAACTCCCACTTGAAAGCTACCTTGTTGGAGGACACTCAACAAACAAGAATCGTTCTTCTTGCCTAAGAATATTCATTTGAGGAAATGACTTAGATTGTAACCATGATAATTCTCCTTTTTTTCCCTGTTCGCTAATATGAGCATCAGCCACAGAAGTACTCGAGTTAGGATTCTATTTTGAAATCTGTCCCACAGCAGAGAATACTGTGAAATCCCCTGCCGAGTCTTGTCAATGCCAACGTATGAGTCGCGGCTCGTCTTCTGATTGCTTTGTTTAGGTTTGAATTGAATCAGTTTTTGGATTCAACAAGTCATTCCTATGCATTAGCTGCTCCAGCTCCTACATAAGGATTCAACGTAAGATTTATTAGTTCCTGCAAGCAGGAAAACTATTGCGGAGGGCATAGAACTTAACAAGTAATTAAACTTTCCTCCAACAACCAATCAGAATTAAATTCATTAAGATTTGTCTTGCAGTTACTATCTCATTTAGTAAAGTTGCATATTTTTTAACAAACATAGCAATTCATAAGATTTTTCCATTTTCGTATTGGACTGTGGTGACGGTTGCAGGATAGGGGAGGAAGTTGATGCAAGAGAACGCACGTCTCTGGAGATTTTGCTCTACAAGAGAATGGACATCGGTTGGATTTGGTGAACTCAGTTATGGGGAACTGTGGCTGTGCAGAGGCTGCAGGTCAGGAGCTGACATAGATACACGTGTCTGCATGCAGAGGAGACGTGGCGAGTATGGTTTTAAAGCTGCAGTCTCTCAAAAAGACTTTATCTGACTATCAGGTGAAGAAGCATTCTATTCTCATTGCTTAACAGTTGA
>MU225827.1:856071-868441 GCA_018584345.1 Thuja plicata | reverse complement strand
TTTTTGGATTTAGTCAGACTTTGAATTCCTCCATTCTATCAAAGATGGGTCCCAAAACCTGTAAATGATCCTTTCGAAGTATGGACTTTGCTAGTATGTCATCCACATAATCTTCCATTGTCTTGTGAATGAGATTATGAAATATGGTTGTCATTGCCCTCTGATATGTTGCTTCAACGTTCTTTAGACCAAATGGCACAACATTCCAACAATATATTCCCCAAGGACATGTGAAAGACATTTTGTGTTGGTCCTCTAGTGCTATCCTTATTTGGTTGTAACCTGAGAATCTGTCCATAAGTGACAGCATTTCATGCCCTGCAGTTAGGTCCACTATCATATCGATGTTTGGTAAAGGAAAGTCATCTTTAGGACATGCTATATTGAGATCCTGGAAGTCCGTGCAAATTTGAATCTGACCACTGTGCTTCGTAACTAGTACTAGATTAGATATCCAATCCGCATATGGTATAGGTCTGATGAATCTAGCGTCCAAGAGCTTTTTCAGTTCTTCTTTGACTAATAATGCAACGTGAGGGTGTATCTTTCTTAGCTTCTATTTGACAGGTTTAGCGTTTGGTAGCAATGGGAGATGGTGTAGCACCAACTCTGGATCTAGTCCTGGCATATCCGAGTAAGACCATGCAAAATTGATCATTCTTGCCTTGAAGAAACTGATCAACTATTCTCTCTCCTCAGGGGTTAGAGATTTCACCAAGTAGATGTTCTTTGGGTTCTTGTCATCCCCCAAGTTGATTTCCTCTGTCTCTTCGGCTAGTAGTGCTGATTTCTCCTTTGTCAGGGGGAGAAATTACTCCTTTCCATCTTCTAGCACCTCTGTGAGGTTTTCACTAGAAGATACGTCTTCTTTTAGCTTTTTACTCTTTTGTTCTTTTTTCTTTTGTGGACTGGAAAGAGGAGCTTCCTCCCCAAAGTATGTTTCTTTGTCTAGGTTGATAGAGAATCCTGGCTTGTGATCTCCTGACGGAATGCCTTCCCTCAGTCCCATGAAATGAGCTATTGCCTCATCATTTTCAAAGACATCAAGATCAGGTGGTCCTTGTTGATCCCACTCTATAAGCTCAAGGTGTACAAGACAGACACTTTCACTACTCCTTGGCTTTGGTTGACTGAACGGGACTACTGATATGTTGCCTACAAAATTGGAATATGATGAGGATGCACCACTTGAGGTCTGATGAATGATATCTTTGTCTATACAGGGTTGTTCGGTAATGGTCAGTTGTTCAAACAGGTCTGCTAGGTTTATGATAATATCGACTTGAGGGAAAAAGTAAGGGATTGATGGTTTAGAGTCATGGAGGGATCTCCATTCATACTCATTGGAGTCAGTCTCAATGGAATGTTTGTCTGATGTCTCACTTCCTTGGGTATCGTTGATTGCTAAGTGTAGGTTTATTAGGGAATGTGTGGTTCCCTCTTCGGCGGGCAACAACTGCGCTAGTATGTTGCTTATTAGGACATGCTCAGTGTTGTGCCCCCAGTGCATCTCTTCTATTTTCTCATGATTGACCTGAATGTCTTGGATCACAGGACTAGTGCTTTGTTGTCCATATCCCAGATCTCTAGTGTTTCTTTGGATTGGTGGAAGAGGCAATTCATATATGCCCTGTTGCCTTGCCCCTAGTCCGGTTGTACCATCATACCCAAATCTTTGTATCATTGTGTAACCGTTACCGTAGTTTTCCAAAGGTGGGGGTGGTTGGACTGTCTCAGGGGAGTCTCTGTATAACCAGGTATTAATGTCTTTCTCAAAAGGATTCTCTTCCGCTATGTCCCCCCATCAGACAAAGGTTGTGGGTGGACATCTAAATAGAACCGGTTGCTGAGTTTCTGTTGCAATGACAGGTTGTGGCATGCTGTGACTTCTTGGGCTTAGAGGCATGTGCGTGATGGTGAAAGCCTCTTCATATCTATATTCACCACATCCCTTGTTCGTGATGGATATCCTGCTTGCTTTCTCTGTGACATCCTTAAGATTTTGATTTGAAGAGGATGAGATGCTTGTATCTTGATTAATGATTATCTTACCTACTGCTCGTGTGACATCCTTGGGATTTAATTCTAAAGAGGATGGGATGCTTGCATCTTGGTTTGAGGGCACCTGGTTATCAATGCTGATTTGGACTGCATTGCAATATTGGAAGGGATTGGGAACTCCCTCTATGATAATCTCCTCCCCTTGGTGAGGGAACTTGATGCATTGATGGTATGTTGATGGTACAGCTTGCATTTCATGTATCCAAGGTCTCCCTAACAACATGTTATATCCCAACTCAAGGTCTAAGATTTGGAAGGGTGTGTTTTTTACCACAGGACCAATGTGAACAGGTAGAATAATGATACCCTTAAAGGACCTTTCCTCTTCGTCATATGCTTTGATATTTATCCTTCTGGTGACATCAATGCTTGATTTAGAATAGCCTAGTTGCTTGATTAACTTTAGAGTACAAATTTTTAACCCAACTCCACCATCGACAAGGACCCTACGGACAACGCTTTTATGGATTTGGACAAGCAAGTGTAGAGGATCATTATGCAGGGGCTTATGCGGCGGCACATCACGGTCTATGAATGTGGCATGTTTGTTAGCTGCTATATGGTTGACCATTGTTTGGAAGCTTTCAGGCGTTATGTCCCTTGGGACAGCTGCCTTTTGAAGTGCTTGATCAAGTGCTAGTTTATGCTGCGGAGATATGCGCAAGAGGTCAAACATGGATATCTGGGCAGGTGTGCGCTTTAGTTGGTCCACTATGCTTGTTTGTGGATCTGAATTTGCTATAGGATTGGCTGATGTAGTAGCTAAGGATGGTACTCCTTGCAAGATGACTCTAGCACGACGTGTAGTTACAACGCAATTGTTACCTTGGTCCCTGATAGTGATTGTGGCCACATGGTTATTTGAAGTGTTTATGCAATTTATGACATTGTCACTGTTGGCATATGTATAGTTAAATTTATTGGTTTGTCCACCAGACCCGGAGGCTTTTCCCTTGTTGTGATCATGGAAAGTATCATTGAAAATGGTGTGATCAGTTGTGCCTTTATTTTGAGTATTCGTCACATCAATGATCCCTGTGTCAATCAGATCTTGAATAGCATGTTTCAATCGGTAGCAGTTGGCTATTTTGTGCCCCTTGACCCGATGAAACTCACAGAAGTCTTTGTCATTATACCACCTTGGATTGTTTTCCTCTTGTTCAAAGTCTCTAATTGCTGGGAGAGTGATAGTGTTTGATTGTATCAGCTTACGTAAAGCTGACTCTATTGGCTCTCCCAATGGTGTGAAATCTCGTTGTTGGAATTGAAACCGTGGTTTGCGTTGATTCTATTGGTGACTGTTTGACATTGCAGCTACTTGTATAGGGGGAGGTTGGTTTTGGGTGTATGTTTGTTGAGTGGGTCCCATGGGGTTTTGGTTTGCAACAGGTGCGCCTTGCAGTGACACCTTGGGTTGCGCATAGTTGACCATCTTTACATCAATGACACCATCGCTAGTGACATTTTTTTTCTTGTTCCACCACTTAGATTTTTCTGTTGCATTCTTATTTGTGTTTGTTTGTGTGGGATCTGCAAGGATTCCTCTTTTGACCAAGTTCTGCTCACAACGAACTCCTCTTTCGATGAGTTGTGTGAAGTTCAGAGCTAACTGTAGCTCTATTGTGAATGACATGTTTGGGATCAGATTGTCGACAAACATGACTATTAAGTCTTGTTCGGGAACATCATATGTTATATGGTTTGCCGTGTTCCTCCATCTCTGTAGGAATTTCACAAAGGACTCTCCATCTTTCTATTTAATGTTGCAAAGGTCCTTGATGCTGACCTTGCGCTTGATGTTATGATGAAAATGAGCTATGAACTTTTTAGCTAATTCTCCCTAAGACTAGATGCCATGAGGTAGATGTGAGAACCATTCCATTGCTGGTCTGGCTAAACTTTGTGGGAATAGTCGCATTAGATATGTCTCATCATGAGCGAATTCGACGAAACTAGCAAAGAACTCTCGTATATGCTCAATAGGGTTGGTACTGCCCCTATACTTGTCAAATTTTGGCACTGAGAAGTGGTTTGGAAATGGGGACATTTGAAGAGAATGGTCAAAGGGGTATGGGTATAAAACCTTTGCGGTATAGGATTTAGTTTGCCCCTGATTTTGCATATCCATCATTTGGGTTTGAAGGGTTTACATTTGTTGCATTAGCACGTCAGTTTGATATTGAGGCTGATGCGTGTGGACATTCCTTTGTGCCATGGTGGGTATGAGGTTGCGCCTCTGTGTCCCTTGGGTAGGAACATAGGATTTCATCCTAGGGACTTGATATTGATTCCCCACCGAGTGATTTGTAACTGTAGGGACATGAGTAGTCCATGGTGGGTTTTGAAGTGTTTGCTGTTGTGACTGAAACTGGGGTTGATAATGCTGGGGTAGGTAGTGTTGCTGCTGAGGTTGGGTTTGAAACTGGGGTTGTTGTTGCGGAGTTTGGATATGAGGCAACTGAAGCTGGGGTTGTTGTTGCAGAGGTTGGGTTTGAGGCAACTGAAGCTGGGGTTTCTGTTGTGGGGGTTGGAGCTAAGGCAACTGAAGCTGGGGTTGCTGTTGTTGAGTTTGAATATGAAGCAACTGAAGCTAGGGTTGCTGTTGCGGAGGTTGGATGGGTGTCGGAATGGGAAAAGATGTAGCTTTGGGTGGGCCTTGACTGTAAATATGTCCTACATAGATGGATCCTTGCGGGCATGATGTGTTGATCCCAAGGTTAGTGTGGATGGATTGCAGCAGTGGCATAGTTTTAGAACAACTGGTGTTTGGTGGGATGGAAGGCATAGCATGAGAGTTGGACTGCGCTGGCCATGAGATTAAGGGTGGAGGCATACTAGTGACCATGGGTGCACTTGGTTGTGAGCTTGCCATGCCTTGAGTAGATGATGTACTGGCTTGGGTTGGATCATTGGTTTGATTGGATACAGTTTGTTTCGATGTGGGTAAGGCCAATCATGGAAAGATCTATGACACAATAGGTAGTATCTGGGGAAGCTGAGTAGTATTCTGACCTACGAGAGGGTTTTCGGGCCATACAGTTGATACACTGAATTCAGCGGGGAGTTTGACTCCCTTCTTTATCAGCATGGCCAAGTAACGTTCAGGGTTCCTCTCTACAACAACGTCAACTACTTCAGTGGAGTAGGCATCTTGTTCCACATCTTCAAGTTCTTCTTCTGTAATATCTTGGAAAAAGGCTGCCCCACGAGGTTGTTCAATGAATAGAGCAGAACTAGTGTTCATGAAGGGATCGTTCTCTTGCTCTGTTTCCCAAGCGGGGAAACGGTTGATATATGACTCATTAGGTTGAGCTCTAGCCTTAGACCTTGTGTAAGGTCCTCCATGAGGTGTTTGAGACATCGTGTGGTCCAGGTTTTGTAACTAAAACAAGTGATATAAAGCAAACAAAGAAGAGGATCCTTTCTAAGAAAAAGTCTGAGTTATGTTTTGGACAAAGGTAATTCTAAGGACAGATTTTGATATAACTTGATCTCAAAGTGGTGATGATAAAAGATAAGATTTGCCGACCTTTGTCTTGGACAAAGTCAATTTGAAAAAGATGATGCTTGATAAGATGAGATCAAGATATTTTGAGTCTGAGCTTTCGAACTAACAATGTTTTTGACAATAATCGTGCTTTACAAAGAAAGGGTAATCTTAGTGTTTAGAGATTCACACAATATTCTTCGTGTTTTCCTGGGATAGACACTAGTTTTGGACACCAAATGAAGAATTATTTCAAGGTTTTTAGGTCAGAGCAGGAATATAGTATATCTGGTCAAATGTGGTACAATTTCACCGACTACAATAAAATGATGGGTCGATTGTGGTAGTTTATCACACGATACTCCTGATTTGCAAGATAGTTGACGTTGACAACCCTAGACTTTAACACGTTTGACTCATTTTGACAGTTTGGATGTTTTGTTTTGCATTTTCAGAAAATGATCAAAGGAACAAGCATAATAGACACTGTGTTTTGAAAAGTGAAGACTAAAATTATGTATGTTCTACAACTTTTTCAAGTTTGCAAAGTTATCACGAGGTCTCAACAATGAACAATCAGATTAATCTAGGTCAAATTGGCTTCAGAATACAATGTTATAGGCCCAATTCTTGAATGTCTGTTAGCTCACACAGAAATTGTCACGCTACTAGGACACGAAGGTCCACGACATAGGTGCCCGTGTTTTTGCCGTTTCCAGGTATGTTGCCGTGGAGTGAAGATCTCTTTCACTACACAAATATCATCAAAATCTTGGGGGGGAATTTTACAACCCCTTGCACTATAATAAGGTATCTGTTCGAAGGTAAAACGGGTTGGCCTCTAATTAATCAAGGTTGTAGTAAGGGTTCGTGGTGTCTCTCCAATCAGTTTGTACATGCGTGACTCACTTAAGAGCCTAGTTGATCATGCTAGCTCCTTAGGGATATTCACCTGATCTAGACTATCATCAACACGCCTCGCCCGAGTTTGGCTAGATAAGATGAAACTTTGGTTCGCGCCTTATTTATATACCGATCAGAAGGATTACCGGTTTAAGGTCGTTATCCGAGGAAGAAGCGCATTCCCCGGACATGCCTTTCTAAAAAGTATAAAGGTTTGTAATCTAACAGTTTGTGCAAGTGCACCCAAAACTCAAGACACGAGGTAAATTGATTAAGCTCTAAATTTTGAAATGTGAACTAAGCTACACCACCATACAAGCACAAATGTTCAATTTTAAGCCCAAAAAGTAGGTGTTGATTGCTTGTTCAATTTTAAAGCACCAAACTGAGAGATTTTTTGCCTTTGTTCAATTTTAATCCTCACATCAATTTTAAGCCCAAATCTGAAATATGAAGTGTGATGTTTTGCAAGCACTGTTCTTTTTAAACCCAAATCGACAAATGAATTCCTTTTAGTTTGTGTTATTTAAACGAGTTAGTACCAAAAAGGATTATTCACAAAATGAGAAAATGTGAACTTTGAAAAAAATGAAATGGTGCTTACCAAAACTTACCCTCCTCTGTCCTTGATGACTTTGATCCAATCCTGCACAGAAACCAAAAAGAATGTCAATTTAAAAGCAGACGAGCAGAAGACTTGGATCTGATATTTGCAATATTTGCTGCGATTGCGACAATATTCCTGCAACTATGGTAATCTTCTGTCAATTGCGGTAAATAACTGGCAACTGCGGCAAACTTTTGTCAATTGCGGTAATTAACTGGCAACTGTGGAAAAATGCTATCGATTGCGGCACAGATCGGACAAATGTGGCAAAATTATTATGATTGCGGCACGGATCGGGCGATTGCGGCAAAATACCAGAAGTCAAAAGACAAGAAATGGATAGAAAAACTGTGAAAGCCTGCAATCAATTGCGGTATTAAACCAGTCGATTGCGGAAAAATACCGGCAATTGTGAAATAGTACAAATGTCGAAGAAAAGTGTGATTTTTAAATTTACGACCGTACGGCCGTGGTTGATCAATTCGTTTCTTCGTCTGCAAGAGATATTTGGGCTGTTTGTTCACGTCAGGTTCACCAAAATGTACGCCTCTCTTTCCGGTCCCCATAGCTTTCCAAAGGCGAGGGTTAGTAGCAAAGGTTCACAAATGAATGCAAATCAAGTATATAATGACTAATAAATGAATAACAAAAATGTGAGCAATAAAATATACAAGCAAGAGAAAGGAAGACAAATAAATGCAAACCTCACGATGCTTGAAGCTTCTATTGTTTCTCTCTACTCCTTCCGAAACGTTGTTCTTGATGCTCAGTATTGGCGGGGCAGCGTCTATGACTTGAGAAGCTTCGAGAATTCGACAATTGAAATGTGTGTGTGTGGTCACAAGATGGCTTGAATGCTAGAACCAAATTGACGGAGTAATGGCGCACGAGAGCTTGAAATCCTGGACCCTTCAAATGGTTATGAAGGGTTTATTATATAGGAATTGGTGATAATATGAACGGTTAAGATCAATCCCGGAGATGGGGAGATGAACGGTTGAGATCAAAAGGAACAGGAGAGGTCCTCAGTAAACTCCACCTCTTCATTTGGTAAAGAGGAGATAGGGTTTGGTTAACTGAAGAGCTAATTATGAGTTGCCTTTTTGAACTGAAGAGGTGGGTAAAGTTACCCATGTGGACTGGAGAGATGGGTGGAGTAACCCATGTGATCTAATTGGAGTTCTCTTTGAAGATAAATGAGTATTTAATTCATTTATTTAATAATTGTTTTCAACATGTGAGATAATTGAATTCTTTTTAATTAAGAATTGCTTTATTTTATGAAATTAAATTAATTTAATTAAAATTAATTCAATTGGAAGAATTTAATTAGTAAGTTTAAATATTTGAATTTAAACTATAGGAAATTGAGTTTAATTAATCAATTAATGGTAATTAATCAATTAAAGCTAATTAATTAAATAAAATTAATTATTTAATTAATTTTGGGAATTTGATTAAATGATTTGGGGAATGATTTTAGAGGAAAATAGATGATTAATTAATGATTAAAAAACCATTAATTAATAGATGAAAATTAGTGTTTTTTAATGTAAAGTCGCAAGCCTGTCCAGTTTAGGGTGTCTACAGTTACAGTTTTGG
This sequence comes from Thuja plicata, assembly GCA_018584345.1. Taxonomy (NCBI): domain Eukaryota; kingdom Viridiplantae; phylum Streptophyta; class Pinopsida; order Cupressales; family Cupressaceae; genus Thuja; species Thuja plicata. The sequence continues at coordinate 859,781 of MU225827.1, read as the reverse complement.
TTGGTTATAGATAGAGTTAGAGAAAGGATTATCGACAAGGTTAAGGTTTAGGATTAGGATTGTAGTAGTTGTGGTTAGCGTTTACATCATGGTTAGGACTAGAGTTAGTGTTTGGGTTAGGGTTACCATTTCGATTAGGGTTATGGTAAGAATTAGGGTTCAAGGTCAAATCAACCTTTCATATCATGCTCCAATTTCTCTTTCCTAGCTTACACATCCTCATCATGGATCATAAAGCATGATTTGAAATGATGAAAAAATTGATCACTCAGTCAAATCCAAGAACCATCAAAATAAAATTTTGACTCGTATAAATAGTTCATTAAAATTAAAATTTTAAGCATTTACTAAAATGACAAACTTTGAGCTTTTTATGTGCCTATGGGGTCTATTGGGGTTGGTGGGTGGTTTCTTGATATTATTTTATTCTCCGAGTCTTTATTCTTTCCTCTACATTTATTCAAACATAATTTACAACAAAAAAATATTAATAAAAGTAATTATAAATAGTATTTTGCAACTCACTTCATCTCATTATGAAAAGTAAATTTGCCTTACTACCATCATTTTTAATATTGTGCATAGAATTTTTGAAACATCAAGATTATGTTAGATCCTAAAGATTTCAAATGAGAAAAATGTTTTAATGATAGCAAGTTTTCACAATTTATAAAGTTTAAAATTTCTTTAATAATATGTAGAAATTTCACATGTATAATTTAAAATTTTATATTATTATAATACATTAAAATTTGGTATTATTAATTAATCTATTTTTAAAAATCTTTATAATACAATTAAAAATTCTAAACCAAGTTTAATGATATTTTACATTAAAAACATAACATTTACATAGTTTTGATCAAAATATTTTTTTAAAATATATTAAATCTTTATAATACAATTAAAAATTCTAAACCAAGTTTAATGTATTAAACATGACATTTATACAATCTTGATCAAAATGTTTTTAAAAAATCTATTTTTCAAATATTAAAATTAAACTGTACATATTTAAAAAATAAAAATTAGTCTAAATTTATGTAACTTATTATTAAAATTTCAAATTTAACTTAAATTATAATCTATATATTATCATCATAATACATACAAGTAATTATATAAATTTATATATAACTATTGAAAAGCCGTTCCATCACCCGACAGGCTCACGTACCGATTCTACGGATATTTTGTCTCCCCTAACAGAGCGGAAAGGACAAGGACGATGTGGAGAACGAGGTGCAAATCCTCGCGTTTTTAGCCATTGCCTGCAATATTAATATTACAATGGATTTGCTTCAGCCTTGTAGATAATTCCTTCAACGCTACATCAGATCCACCTTTTTCCTTAGAAATTTTGGAAACGCGAGATTTATAAACTGGGTCTAACCTTGTAAAAATAGATTTCATTGTGAACTAGGGCCTGACAAGGATGTTAAGGCATTTCAACTTCAAAACATCACAAAACAAGGTCAATATAAACCCAGACCCGACCATTTTAATAATCCAGATTTCAAACCAAATCCAGATAACTTTGTCAGAGTATGCAAACATCAAATAACTTCAAAGTTGCTGCGACCTTCATTTAGATTTTATATTTTACTCATCCCATTTTATCCATAGTTCATGTCTGCAACAAGCTCAAGAGAGTTCAACACTTTTTCCAATAACTATTAACAATAAAATTAGGTTTCCAAGACTGCAACAACATAGACTTAAATAGTTTCCAAGATACAAATTCCAGGTGCAAAAAAGCCAGACAACGTTATGAGGGCTCACCCAACTTCAAGTAACCACCATGGCAATACAGAAAACATCACTTAGGAAATTTTAAGCATGACCTCAAACAAGAGGAACCCAAACAAAACAATCAAAGTAGAGTTCCTGAAAATTTGACATGGGCATGATCTTGGCGAACACGATCCATCAATGATCATACAGGAGGAACAAGATCAGCAGCTAGAAAGAATGAGAAACATACTACTTCCCATCAAAATCAATTGAAGTCTTACATTTAGAAAACAAGGTTTCATGAAGAACTCGGCTGCCCAGAAGAATAATCATCCAAATAACAGAAACAAGGTATCAATCTCTTCACATATTAGGCAGGCCTACCACACATCAATCAATGATATCCAAATTCCTAATATCTTACATCAAACTAATCAACTTCAACCAAGATTCAATTTTTGGGTTGTCGATTTTAGAACTTTCATATGTAGGCAATCTATTTTTTAGCACTTCCGCATATTTCTCTTTCGAGAAAAAGAAAATATATTAATCAGAAAAAAGGGTTCATTTTACAATATGCCTTAAACGCATTCACTACAGGATAGAGGGCAGAAAACTAACTTAAAGAACAAAAACATGGGTTAACCCAGAGACACAATGAGCATTTGAGACCATAGAACCATAGAAAGCCCTAAAAGTAGATTACATTTATACATCTGAAAGCAAGAACATATATTATTAACTAGAGCAAACTAGACTCTAGTGAATATAACAAAGGACTGCGTATGAGGACCTTTCAGTTCATTCTTAATTCGAGGTTACCCTGAAGCCTCCTTGGCTCTATTGTGCGTGTCATCTTCATTGTGAACAGCCATCCAGACCAAATTTTTTAGGTCATGCAGCAGGTTTGGAGAGGTAACATATAGCTTCACTTTGCTGAATGTAGTATTCCATGAAATTGGGGGTCTTTGTTTGCCTCTTAGCAGTGGCAGCTTGCTGTATAGCGTTGTGGGCTTCTCACTTCTGCCTTTCAAAAGTTTAAACAGACTCAATAGCCTCGGTCCTATTTTGGATTTTATGGTTGACTGAAATACTTTAGGTGATTCACCAGCTTGCCATTGCTCTTTTGTAGGCGGTTGATACAGTCAGATTGTTGATGCAGGCAATTAAAATTAGTGTTTACCAACACCATTTGAAGTAGCTCTTTAAGGCGACTTTTAGATTGGGGTTTGAGTACATTACCACTGGCAGATAAATTAAGTTTGGCTTATGGGTGAAGATGGAAAAAGGGGCAGCATCGTGGGCAATATTTGCATTCAGATGGCCAGTATAGCGATGACTTGTAGATTTCCTTGGATGGCTGAAGTGAGTAATCCCTATAGAAGCTGGGTGGTTATGGAGTGGTAAAAGTGGGAATATGAGTATTATCAATTATGCTCATTCTAGGTGGAGGACTTGAAATAGTTTTGAGGGTGATAAATCTTTTTCTATGTATTCTCCTTCTGTTCTCTAAACATAAAAACTAACGTAAGTGTTATATGCAGCGTGAAAGGTAGCCCACATCGCCCTAGATTGTCCAGAGAAGTTTCGGACATGGAAGTATTTCTCCAAGGAAATGATCCATGCCTCGGCATCATCCCCAAGGGTCTTACCGCTAAAGGTAGGAGGTGTGACCATTTTCAGGTCTTTGCTGAGCTCCTTAGCTATCTTGCCCCTATTTCCGGCTATCTCTGCAGCCTTGAGATCAGCATCTCTCTTCCGTTGCTCCTCAACCCTCCTATCCTCCTCCAATTTCCTTTGCTCCTCATTCTGACGAGTCTCATCCTGCCTACCCCTGATGTCATTTTCGAGGTGATCCATACGTGCAACCTGTTGTTGCAGGAGATTCCCTTGTTGAGTCAAAAGGGCTAAAATCTGATCTAGCCTTTGCTCAGGCTGTTCATTTGGACCATTGCTAGATCCTGCTCTGTTGCTAG
>MU225827.1:749110-768390 GCA_018584345.1 Thuja plicata | reverse complement strand
GAATTTTAAAAAAATCTTTTCATTTGTGCCCTAGAGAGCCACTTTCCCAAAATAGACCAGTTTTTATAAATTGACCAAATGAGCTATGATATGACCTCTAAATTAAAAACACAATGAATGGACCCCTATAGAATTTCAAGACCTTTCCAAAAATGTAAAAAATTTTAAAAAATACAATGATATGCGCCAAAAATCAATTTTTTATGAAAACTAAAGAAAAAATCATAAAAAATACAAATTACCTCCAAAAAATATAAATTTTTTACTGAAGCTTCTCTAATATGTTTCCAACTTGCAAAACAAATTTCAAACCAAAACACCAAGCGGTTTGAGAGATATGATCAAATCATTGAAAATCTAAGGTTTTCATCTCCAAGCAAATCTGCAAAAGGGTTAGGCTTGAAAAACTTCAATAAAATAACTATGTAAAGATTAGAAAATCTAAGATCTGAATAAAATAGAGGAAAATCAGGAGCATCATGCCCCACGGTGGGCGCCAAAAATATGTGCATAAATGTTGTCACACTTCTATGAATCATTCCATTCAAGGTTTCTCAAGAATGAGGCCTCAAATATCGATCCATAGCTCTCTAGTCATGGATGTGTAAAAATCAAAGGCTATGATTAAGAGGCAAAAACCCACCACTTAGAAAGATGTGAAGAAAAAGGGATTTTTATTTAATTTTTAATTTAATTCATTTTCTTTTTCAACAAATAAAGTGCTTTAAGTGGGGATTTTTATTTATTTAATTAAAATAGAGGTTTTCTTTCAATTAAATAAATTAGAAGAATTTTATTTAATTAAATGGGAGGAATTGAATTTAATTAAAAGGGAGATTAAATCTTTTAATTAAATAAGAGGAATTTTATTTAATTAAAAGAGAGATTAAATTTTTTAATTAGATAAAAATGATCAAACCTTAGGAATTATTGAAATAATTGAATTAATTACAATTTGATCAAGAAAATTGATTTGAATTAAAAATATTCCAAAGCATTGATTCAGAAATTTGATAAAATGATAAAATAATAAAATGGGGCCCAAAGTCTACACGACCATTTTAGGGTGCATACATCTACATTCTACATTCATTTGGCGCATATAAACTTGTGGATCCAAGGATTCGAATCCTCCACAAGGGTTTCTATACAAGCAAGGTGAATTGGTTTATTTTCTTTGTTTATTTATGCAATTTCAATTATACTTTAAGGTTAATTCCAAAACTAGGGTTTGACCAAGGAAAACCCCTCCCCCCAACAAAAAAAATCATTTTTCTTACAGCTACAGGTACATGACAACAAATTTAGGATCAGATTCAGATACCCTTTTCGGCCAACTTCCGAGATCCATAAATAGAATTTCTGTCAGAGTAGTGTAGGTCAAGGTCGACGTTGAGGGGTACAATTTCACCCTCGTAAAAAGGTCAAGGTTGACCTAACTAATAAAAGGAAAAGATTTCTAGGTTTTGTCCATCTCTGCGTTTCTGTTCCAGATTCGATTGCAGAACTTCTCGAAACTCAACACAGACATCAGAAAACAAGCTTTTCCAGATCTGCTATATTTTGAGGTTATTACTTGTCTTCAATTCATTGCAATTAAGTTTTCAATCAATTCTTCATCCATTATTCAGGATTGTAAGGCTTTCTTCTTTCTTCTTATTTCCGTTTGATTGATGCATTTGTGCATTAACCATTTTAGATTATGGTTGATCAAAGTGGATCTTTCCTTTGTGAAATTTGGGGCTAGGAAGGGACTCTTATCTTCTCCTCAATATCTATCCATTCCATCATATCATATATATCGACACTATACATTTATCAAATTCACACCCCATTCAACCCCACATCATTTTATCCATTACATTTTGGTGAACCCGTGATAGACAACTCTTTCTTTTTGTTGTTAGATTTACATTTCATGCTAGATATTGTATGCATATTAGATTAGCCTTCTTTTATGTTCTTTCATTTACATTTTCTTACTTTAGTTCATTTACATTGCATTGGTGTATGAGATTTACTACTTCTAGTCCTACTTATAATATTCCAGTTAGAATAAGTCATAGACTTATGGTTTCCTTTGATCCTGGGCCTTCCTCCCCTTTCCTTAGGATCTCGAATGATAATTTGATCACTCATGATTCCAATCCTTCTACGGAGCATAACGATTCTCACTCATCTCATGATGAGGATGATGCTTTAAGAGTTCCTCCTCAACAAGTCCAAAAACCATAATCAAGATTATATCCAAGCTATAGAGGCTCTTAAGAAAGTCCTCTGTGATAGTGATCAAGGTGTTAATCTCTTGCATGGTATTACTCATCTTGTGCATTTAAATGTTAAACCTTTAGCTCAAGAAGCTCAAGATTTAGGATTTACTCCTCCTGTCACTAGTGTGGAACCTTCTTCGGTTCCTTTACCTAGCAATCCTACTTACACTCCTCCTTTAGTGACTACATCTCTTACATTTTCCAATCCTCTAGCTTTGAATCTTCCACTTCCATCTCTTCCTGTGAGTGTTCCATCGGTGTCTTTACCTACCTCACAGCCTTCATACCATAGTGTTCCTTTTTCTTATTCTGATCCTCTTCCAACTGTGGTTCTAAATGTTTGACCAGTTGTGTCTTCTATTCCTACCACTTCCTACACTTTTCCTAGTGTTCCTAATGTTTCTATGCCTCCTATTTCTTCTAATGATTCCGCCATCATTAGGCTGGCTCAAAATGTATCCTCTTTACAACAATAACTTTCATATTTAACTCAATCCAAGTTTAGTATTCCTACATGTGACATGGGTAGTCCTTTATCCCTAGACATTATTCATGCTCCTTTCCCTCAGCAAGCCGATATGCCTCATCTTGAGAATTACAATGGTAAAAGAGATCCTGTCACTCATGTTAAAACATTTCAAATCCTTTGTAGTGACTATGTTGATGACCATAGGATTTTAGCCAAGTTGTTTTATATAACCTTTCATGATAAGGCCTTGCAATGGTATTTTTCCTTGCCTCCTTATTCTATTAATTCTTTTCCAAAACTTGCTAATACCTTTATTCAACAATTCCAAAATAACATTGGTTTGCAAGTGTCCTTAACTAATTTGATGCATTGTAAACAGAATACTAAAGAAAAATTGACTGAATTTATTGGTATATTTAAGCATTTGTATGCTCAAATTTCTTATCTTGTTCTTGATATTGATATTCAACATATGTTTATTTCAAATTTGCAAAAGGATATTAGAGATAAGATTTTTCTTACTAAATTTACCTCTTTTCAACAACTTTGTGCAACGCTTCATCATTATCAATTACAAGTGAGTCAATTTTGTTGGAAATACAATATGGGAAAGCAAGATACTAAGAAGGGGGGGTGAATTAGATCTTAAAACCTTATCCTTTAAAACAAAACTGATACGCTACCATGCATAAATATAATTGAACTATCAATCAGTAGCATCCATGACAGTAAATAAATAACTCAAGACAACATAATTTGGTAACTAAGAAACCCAATAAGGTAAAACTGGGGTGGGGATGACACCCACAAATATCTTCACTACTAAAGCAATAAAGTGTGCCTATTAGGGCTGTAAAGTTTGATTACAATATGCAATCTACCTGGTTAAATATCTTCCCGGTTAAGAGCTTTAGATCATTACAATCTACCTTGTAAAAGGATTTAAACTTACAACAAAGTAAGCACTCAGCTAAGATATTTAGAAAGGTTTGTTAGAACCACTCTGTTAAGAGATTTCACCTGATACACTAGTTAGAATGTCTCAAGAACTGATCCTTCATTATGCACTCTGATGCTGATAACGGAACTCCTCTTTCCAATACCTTCTCTGATCTAATAATCTGATATGTCTTTACTATGTTGTTCACTGCTCTTTCATTCTACAAGATCTATACTTCTTCTATTAACATAACCCTTTGTACATCTCTCTGTATGCTTACACCTTCTTTGTCTCTTGTGCACACACACACACACACACACACACACACACACACACACACACTTTTAGGGTTTAAGAAGCAATCTTAATATACTTCACAAATCTGGCGATTAGATCTAGATCAATGATCAGGATCAAATTCTTATTCCATTTAGGCATTCCAATTTTTTGATTGGATCCATGCCACACATTGGGATCAAATAATTAATGCATAATTAACTTCATTGAAGTCATTAAATGCATGAACAAGTCAGCCAAAAATAGTTTACCTTCGAGTTTGTGCCATTCCAAACATATATGTCAAAATTGTCTTTCTCGGCACATTAAGACTCTGGCGCTCGACATGAACATGATCAACTTTTTCTTGATTTTCAAGTCACTCAGAAATCATTATCTACTCAAAAATGACTAGGCCAGATTGCTCGACCTATACTAGATAGCTCAGCTGCAGTGATGACCGGCTAACCTGCCTAGATAAATGACTAAGTGTAGGACACTAATGATCAACAAAACTTAGAGATCAACAATCTCCCCCTTTGATAATAGTGGCAAAAACACTCTTATAATTTATTTACATTCACAAAATTTTCCCAAGTACACAACATACTCCCCCTTAGATTATACTCCATACTTACATAGTATACATGCCATACAAAATATTATTCCTGATTCTGCACATCTTTATCTGTTTCCTTATCTAATTCCCCCTTGTTTTTGTCACTGATAGCAGCAGGGGTTAAGTTATACTTATCCAAAAATAATTTATGAAGCTGTAACGTTAGTGCACACATTGTATCCCAACTATCCTTTACAAACTTCATGACTTGTAACTTAATCTCTAGCTCGGCAACTAGAATTACCAAACTATCTGCTATAGAGAGATGAGAATCCCTCTTGACTAATTCATTTGCAGCTTTAATTTCTTTTTTTATAACCTCCAGATGAGGTATTAAGGTAGTCTGAATAGTTATTAAATTTTCTCTAATTCTGCCATCTTCAGCCATAAGCTCGGCTAATCGTCTCTATGCATGAGTCAACTTGTCAAAATGTAAGGAGCTAGAACTAGCATCCATACTCAATGTACTCCCTGTTGACTTCAAATCTAGTTGCAACTTCTCAATAAGTTGTTGGTTATCCTTGGTAAAGAATTCTACATCACATAGCCTTTTATACAGGGAATAAATATTATTTGTAACTTCTTCAAGAATACTAATGAGAGAAGAAAGTTCAACCTGTTTGATAGCAATCTTTGCTGATATCTTCTCCAAAACTTTGTTCTCAAATTTTCTCTCAGAATATTGTAGCAACTTCTCATTTGCCTCAACATTATCATCATTAACTTTCTGCATAATATGGACTAACTGTTCCAAAATTGATGATTGTTCATTTACATCTATTATATTAAAAGCATTAATAAAAATATCCTTTATTTCATGTAGGACTTGCTTTTTTTGGTGCTCCCTTTTCAGTTCCTCTTGTTTCTTCTTCCTCTTCAAAAGGTCTTGCAGAGTTTGAATCTGCTCATATGTCAAGTTGTTTGTATCCCATTTAGGAATCACAATAACTTCATCCAAAGTGACACTTGAACTAGGTGACTTCCTCTTATGTGACTTCTTCCTTTTGAGTTCTAAAGAGCTGATGCTCGGCTTAGTTACAGTGATATCTTAAAATTTGTCAATATTAATTTCACTTGTTGCCTTCAACTGAGTCAATATTACCTATAGATAAGGTACACTTCCTATTTTAGGTGCAATGGGAGTGGATGATGTAGAGTGTGGTAGATCAACCAACACTTGTATAGCTTCTTGTTCTATGGGCTTGTCTGCAATTTCTTCCATCTTATCTTCCCTCCCTAAAATTTTTTTTACAACCTCTAAAATAGGTGGATTTGTGTTGATTACCTCCTTTTCTCCTTCTTTATCTGAATCCACTTCAGTTGCCTGAATAGGCGATTGAATACTTGTGTCTGTTGGCTCATTCTGATCCTTGGCATCCATATTGTTGTCTCCTCTAAGTGCAGTGTCAATTGGACTATCCATTGTCAAGTTGGTAACTTGCACATCACCTATTTCCTTTTAGATTTTTGTTTCTTTTTCTTCTTGATCTATAGTAGTTTCTTTCTCCATTTCCTTCGGCTCTGAGTTGTCTCCATCTTTCTCATCAACCTTCTTAGTAATTAATCCAGAAATTTATTTCCATATTTTGTTTCTCTATTGTACTATACCTTCAACATCATTCCTCAAAATAGAATAGGCTCTTTGTTTAGGAATAAACTTTCCTTTATATTCCTCAATAAACTTCGCTATCTATTTCTTTGTCAAGTCTGGAATGATCTTAGCCAAAGTTCCTTCCCTTATTTGTCTTTCAGTCATCAATGCATATTGCTATTTTTGAGACAAAATGTCATATTGTTCTGTAGGAACACTATCTCCTATCTCTACAAGTGTCATTTTGAATGTTCCCATCATATCTATTAAAGCTTCATGAATCTTATGCTTATTTACTACCCTTTATTTTTCATACTTTATAGATTTGAATCCTGCTAAGCCTGAATTACTCCTTAGGTTCTTACGTACCTCATCAATATTGGTCATTGGTTTGTATGATGTTGTAGGTATGTTTCTAGGTACATCTATGTTTGTCTCCTCATCACCTTCAGATTCCAATTATAGCTTCCTCCTTGGTCGTTTCTTAGCAGGTTGGCTCGGCACAACCTTGGTTTCAACTTGTTTTCTCTTCCCCGAGCTGCTCTCCCCAACATTCTTCTTTGTATATAATTTTGTTGTCTAGGCAAGAGATGATGCCCTGGTCCTTGGCTAGTTAGCAACAGGAGGGGTAGCCTTAGGTTTAGCTTTTCTTAGCTTAGTTGCCTTGGTAACTACTGGCTGCTTCCCTTTTCCTTTCACAGTAACCTCTTCTTCAGGTTCACTTTCCTCTTCTTCTTCTTCACTAGACATGTCTTCTCCATGTCGTGTTGTCAACCCCAAAGGTGCATCTTCTACTTCTTCATCATTCTAAATTCCAACCATCTTCTTCATATTTTTGACAATTTTCTTCCTCTTTCTCTCCATAGTGCCAACCTTCAAATCCATAGTGATTCTGGACTTAGCTTCTTCATAGTTTCCAAACCGTTTCACTGTACTGTCAATTTCTTCTGCCAATAAAGTTGTTATTGCTATAGATGTCTCATCAATGTTTACTTCATAAGGTAATGGCCTTAGCCATGATACCCTTGGCACTACTTCCTACACATAAGTGTAATATGTATCTACAAGGAAACAAACATCCTCATAATGTTTTTAAACTAGTGAACCAGGAATTTTGTTTCTTAACCTCATCTTTTTCTTGAATTCCACAAAGTAGGTTCCCATAACATTGTCAAAATTATCACCTAATTACTGAATAAACTCATTGATTTTCTGAGTGATAGGTCTGTATGTTATCCACACTATGTTTCCAAAAGTAGGAAATATGTTTTGTATGTAGTAAAATATGCAAACAAGCAGAGATCAAAACTTACATACTAAACTCTTTGCCCTCTGATTGAAGAAAGGTTCTAGGCCAGTTGCATTAATTGAAGCTTGACAAGGTCATATGTATGATCCTTCTTTATAATCTTCCAAGCCTGGTCGACTGTAATGCATGGGACACTATCCAGTCGGCTTGACTGATAGAATTTATGAGCTATAACCCTCACTGCAAAATCCAGCTCCAAGTCTTTAATTTTAGAGATCATCATCCCTCTTTTGTTCCAAATGGCTCCAGTGAGTTCTTCAATTTTCTCTTTAATCTGACATTTCATCGTTCTTTTCCCGTTTAGAATTGGATAACCTATTACTCAATGAATGATCTCTCTTGTTATCTTGACTGGTCCATTCTCCAGCCATAAGTTCATGTCATGAACATGACTCAAAACAATATTTATCCATTCCATTTTGAATTCTCTCAGAAATTCTAGGGCACGAGTTAACCCTCTCTCAACTAAATGTTTATGTTCATCTTTTATGGCTCTGTTTGTGCACAATATGTTGTAAGATGCCCTAAGCTTGTGATCTCTAACTTCACTTATCTTACACATATAGCATGACCTGATATCATGGATCATAAGTAGCTTTGGTGGAATTAATGATAGGGCTCCAGTCAAATCACCCTTGATAGCACTCTCAGGAATTGCACAGAAATTAGGAGGCGCATAGGCATCACTCCTTACCAATTGAACATTTAGCAATTCCCTCTATATTCTCTTCATTGGTGCAGAAGAAATTTGGCCATTTTCTCCAAAAATTAGGGTTTCAAAGATCATGAACAGAGTACCTTGGCAAGTGAAAAAATCTACACTTTCCACTAAAGATGTTGCCAATGACACGCTGTAGAAATCTTCGAAAAACTTTGTTGAGTTCAAGTTCACGAATGCACAAATCGCTCTTATGAAATTCTCAATCGCATGGTGAGAAGAAATGAAATAGCTTTATATAAACTCCAACATTTGAAAGTTAGGTCAACATTAAATGTTCTTTCCATTGAGTGAGTGCCAAACAGTTGTCCTCGGCCGACTCACGAAATACACTTGACACTCAGTCGTCAAACAAAACTTACTCGACACACATTAGAAATATACTAATGCTCGGCACCTATAATGCATTTAAACTTTGCATGCTACATAACTTAAAATATGTCCTGATGCATCTTATTATATGCAAATATGGACTATTACACTATTATGTGTTAGGAACTGATAAAAGATATGAAATACAAACACAGTTCCTCACATACCTTCCTTTGCTTAATTAGTGATGGTGAGATCACCTAATCCATTGGATTGGGTGACCTCAGCTTCAGTAGCTTCATTGTTTCTCAGTTATATTTTCCTTACCCATGTATGGTTCATCTGCACTCTTATTTCCTCAATAGTAGGAGCAGGTACTCTTGTTTTTCAATCTTTCCTAGTATGACCAATTTTTAGACAGTTATAGCAAACTAGGCTTCCATTCATCCAACTCTTAGATTTACCTCTAAAGTGTGTCTTTATGCAATTTTCTGGAACATGTCCATACTCACCACAGTAATGACAGCTATGCCATGTGTTATAATCCCAATTTTAAGTGTTACCCTTCCTTGGTGCTTTTGCTTGTGTCTTTGATGTCCATTTTTGTTTAGCATTAGATCTGCATTCTTGTGCTCTATGTCCAAATTTTTTACAGTTGTAATAATATCCATTGAATCTAGGTGTGGGAGGTGCATTGTTTGCCTTTTCCCAGCATTCATGTGCTTGATGTCCAAACTTCTTACAATTAAAGAAATAACCATTGAACTTAGGTTTAGGATTGGACTTACCATTCTTTCTTCAGCAAATGTTTGATGTGTATCCTGATTATCCACAGTGATGGCATACTGGCTTGTTGTTCTTTTTCTTTGCACTCCTCCTTTCACCAGTCTTAGATTATTCTCCTTTCTCAGTAGATGTTTGTTGTTCAGTGTGACCTAATCCAGAAGAACCTTTACATCTCCTTGATGCTTCCATCAAGTTTTCAAAATGAATCAAGGATGCATTAGGTCTATTTAATCTTTCATTCAGTTCTTTCTCACATCTCAATTCATTTTTCAATTGATTGTTCTCAGATCTTAGATTCACAATTTCCATGTCTTTCCTATAGATCTCCTAATTTGCAAGTAGCAGTTGATTCACCACGTCAACTTGATTGTTTGTCATCATTTGTATTTCATGTGTCCTTTCATCAAGTTTGAGAGTCATCATTCTTTTATCTTATTAAGCCATAGCTTTGTCATCTTCAGCTTTCTTCTTTTGTTCCACTACTTCACATAGTCTTACTGTTTGCATTTCTTTTTCTCTTTTCAGATTTCTGACTTCTTCACACAATATATTGTTCCTTTCTAGTAGATTTGCAAATGCTACATCACTCTCAGTAGATTTTCCATTCTGAAATAGATTTACAGTATCTTCTTCCTAAAATGAGTTTCATTCATTTGTTTGGCCAAATCTTTCCTTGCTTGGAAGGACTTCTTTAGTTTTTGTCTTACAGTTTCAAGCTAATGCATTGCTAGCTGAATTTCAATCTTTTGATTCTCAATAACTTTACCCAACTTGTAAATCTCCATCTTAAGATCTGTACTCTCAAGCTGATTAAAACCTTTTGTAGGAGAACTGAGCTCTAATACCAATTGTTGGAAATACAATATGGGAAAGCAAGATACTGAGAAGGGGGGGTGAATCAGATCTTAAACTTTTATCCTTTAAAACAAAACTAATTCACAACTATGCATAAATATAATTGAACTATCAATCAATAGCATCCATGATAGTAAATAAATAACTCAAGACAACATAATTTGGTAACCCAGAAACCCAATAAGGTAAAACTGGGGTGGGGATGACACCCACAAATATCTTCACTACTGCAGCAATAAAGTGTGCTTGTTATGGCTACAAAGTTTGATTACAATATGCAATCTACCTGGTTAAAGGTCTGCCCGGTTAAGAGCTTTAGATCATTACAATCTACCTTGTAAAAGGATTTAAACTTACAACAAAGTAAACACTTGGATAAGAGATTTAGAAAGGGTTGTTAGAACTACTCTGTTAATAGATTTCACCTGATTCACTAGTCAGAATGTCTCAAGAACTGATCCTTCATTATGCACTCTAATGCTGATAATGGATCTCCTCTTTTCAATACCTTCTCTGATCTAATAATCTAATATGTATTTTCTCTGTTGTTCACTGCTCTTTCATTTTTCCATATCTATACTTCTTCTATTAACATAACCCTTTGTACATCTCTCTATACGCATACACCTTCTCTGTCTCTTGTACACACACACACACACTTTTAGGGTTTAAGAAGCAATCTTAATATACTTCACGAATCTGGTAATTAGATCTAGATCAACGATCAGGATCAAATGCTTATGCCATTTAGGCATTCCAATTTTTTGATTGGCTCAATGCCACTTATTGGGATCAAATAAGTAATGTGTAATTAACTCTGTTGAAATCATTAAATGCATGAACAAGTCAACCCAAAAAAGTTTACCTTCAAGTTTGTGTCATTCCAAAAATATATGTCAAAACTGTCTTGCTCGACACATTAAGACTCTGGAGCTCGGCATGAACATGATCAAATTTTTCTTTATTGTCAAGTCACTCGAGAATCATTATCTACTCAGAAATAAATATGTCAGATTTCTTGGCCTATACTAGATAGCTCGGTCATAGTGATGATCAGCTAACCTGCCTGGATAAATGACTAAGTGTGGGACACTAATGACCAACAAAACTTAGAGATCAACAAATTTTAGAGCAACGCTCCAATGGATCCTATTCTAGTTGATGAGAGTGATGCTTCTCCTAATCCAAACAAGTTTCAAAAGCCTAACAACTATGTCAAAATCAATAAACAAGAAAATGTAGTTGTTGATCAAGTTGTTGTTGCATCTCACAATGTCACTTCTACATCCACTTCTTTTCATTTAAAACATACGTTTTCTCCTCTTTCTAAATCTTTACATTCTATTATGAGTAAATTATTGACTGCTAATATGATTACTTTACGTCTTATTTGACCTCTTCTTCCTACTATGATGGCATCAAATCCTTTGATCCCAAAGCCTTTTGTCAATACCATTGTCAGAATGGCCATGAAACTGAGAAGTGTTATTCTCTAAAACATAAGGTTCAAGACTTAATTGATTCTAATGCTCTATCTATTGATAATTTTTATGGTAGTGGGAACAAATATTTCTCTCCTCCTAATCAAAACCTTCAAATCTATACAAATCCTTTGCCTACATATGATACTAATACCATTGTTCATCCATCTTTTGTGGACATTGTTTATGATTCAAAGATGGATGATCTCAATCATATTGTTAACCATGTGGAGCATGTTGTTTTGCCTCAACCTGTCTCTCCACCCTAGCCTCAATCTCAACCTCCTATTCAAGTTCCTCCATCTCATCCTCAACTTCAAATTTCACCTCAACCTAAACCGAAACCTCAATCTAAACCTTCAAAAAAACCTAAGGATAAAAGACCTTGGGAACTCTCGATCACCTTTAATGATTCTTAGACCTTTAAAACTCATGATGGTCCCCTCTAAATTTATGCTAGGATTTCTAAGATACCTGCACATGCTTTTCTTGTTGATCCTACTTCCTTAGTCAATGTCATCACTGAAGAAAACCTTTTTATGAAGAACTTACAACGTGATTATTATGATACATCTGATGTGTGGATCCAAACTTGTAATGGTTTTCTCTATCCATAATTTGTTCTATTACCTTACCTATTGAAATTTGTGGTAAAGTTGTGGACACTACCTTCATTTTTGTCCCTACTTCTTATCAATTTCAAGTTAAGCTTGGTTTTCCTTGGTTGTCTATCATGTGTGTCGTTGCTTCTCCTATCCAAAAGTGTATTAAGTTCATTCATGATGAAGAGGTGCAAATTATTAATCATATTTTATATCAACCTTCTAGGCCTAGGGATTGTGCTACCCTTGACTTCTTTTGGCCTTCATTACCTAATTCATTTCCTTCTTGGCCTGATAACCTTTTTCTCTCATATCAAGCTTATAAACATCACAAGATTCTTGAGTTAAGCATGCCTTGGATGGATCTTAACCATGGTCTTTTTCCTATGCCTTCCATACCTCCTTTATCCATTACTTCTAGTTCTATTAATCAAACTCCTAGTATCACTTTTTAGCCTACTGAGAGTCCTACTAATCCTCCTATAGAACCTGTGAAGGAACCAGTTGTTGTTCCTCCTAGTTCTCAACATATTTCAAGCAAGAAAAAATGTAACAAAACTTCCAATAAACATCATAAGAAGTGTCAAGCTAATGCTAGGGCCCGTGCCTCTATTATTTGAAATTCTTTACCTTCTTTTGACTAGTTTATGTCTGATGTGTTGGAGGAAGTTAATGTTAATAATAATGTTAAGATGAATGATTATGATGATTGTATTCGCATCTTAGATTCTATTTCGATTAATCTTGATGAAGAAGATATTCTTGATGATCCTATTGATGCTAATGATGAATATGATACTATTGATCTTGATACTGATTTACCTTATATGCTTTCCACACAACTGATAATTACGCGTAGTATCAAACATCATGAATCTCAAGAGGATCCTTGTTTGGAACTGTCTGTTATTCCTACTGTGTTGGATATAGTCCCTCTTGCCAGTTTTCCACCTTCCCTAAATGATATAAACTAAGATGGGGAGAGTAGGAGATGTTCTTGATTGGCTTGTCCTTCATGGTAGCCTTTTATGTGTTTGCATGTTGTATTGTGCTTCTCCCGTAATGTATTTGCTAAATGTTTGTTAGATTCTTTACTACGACCCTTGTTACTTTGTTGGTTCAAGGTGATAAAGGAATCGAACCTGTTGTACAATTCTTCTATATGTATCTCTATTCTTCTATATATTGTTTTCATGTTATGTTGTACATGTGCTATTGTTCGTAAATTTTTTCCTTGTGTAGTCCACTTGGATTTTTGACATAGTAGTACTGATTCTTTTTGGTCTCCATGTTGTGGTCCGAAAAGACTCTTCTTCGTAACTTTTACATTTTCTTTCCTCCATTGTGATTGTAGTTCTACTTTCTTTGGGGAGTGATGTCAATTCATTTGCAATAATATCATATCTATATATACATATTATCTTATGATCATACTGACCCCACGGTAGGTAGATCCCTTTTGTGTTCTCTGTATGTTTATGTTTTATTTCCCTTGATTTTTCTTTTCTTGGGGGCATCTCATAGTGGAAATGTAATCAATGGAGTTGTTTATGTTTTTGTTAAAGCCATTTCTCCTGTTAAAGTGTTAGCAATGACTTTAACTTGGGGGCATATGCTCTACTCACCTTTTGCACACACACACTTTCAAAATATTTTCAAAACTTAACACTTTCTCCCTTTACGGATTAAAGACTAATCCTTAAAGCATGGTTTTTTACCTTATAGGATCTCTTGATCCCTCCAATTTCAATTTACAATGTTTTGATCCCTTAAGGTTGGAAGGTGTCGTTAAGACTAGATCTTTCTATATGTTGAATTTTTCTCTTTTGGAATAAAATATTCCTAAGGGTAAAACCTTGATGGGTTGACTAGTGAGTAGCCACATTCACTAGGCGGTTCAACTCCAACTTTCAATTTGCACTTTTTCCTTGTGTGATTCACAATGGGACATAGGTTCTCATTGGGTGACGTAATCACACCCTCTCTATTTTTCTCTTTGACTGGTGTTGTCTCTCTTATCATGATCTTAGGGTTGATAAAGACTTAAGTCCCTAGGGGATTGAGGATTCCTTTGTCCCTTTTTTATTTCAATAAGATTATCTTTTCTTTATGATCTCCTTTACCAAGAGTTTACATCGAGTCCATACTCTTGCTAAAGTGGGGTCTAAATGTATAGAAAGAATATGGAAGAACTTCCATTTTGGACTTGTTTTTCCTTTAGAGTAAGTGGTTTGGGGTCATTTCAAGCACCTTGAATGGGTTTCTTACTTGGATCTGGCTTTTCCCTTTGTTCTGCCCCATTTTCCACTTCTCTCTGGCCTATTTTTGGCACCCTAATCTACAAATCTAAGTTTCTTGACCTCAGGTTCAAGGTTGACCTCAACCCTGACCTAGGTCAAGGTCAACCTTAACCCTGACCTAGGTCAAAGTTGACCTCGACCCTGACCTAGGGTCTAATTTTTATGTTTCTGGGGTTTCTAGATGTCGGGCTTTGGAAATATTTAATCCTCGCTTCCGAGTCAGTTGTTTCAGTCTTCGAGGCAATGAATCTTGAAATTATATTTAATATAGGTCCACTTCTAGGGTTATAGGTCTAATTAGAATTTAATTCTCCTATCTAGGCCTCTCTAGAAGATTTTTCCCTAGATTGGTATATAATGAAGCCTTCTCCTCTCATTTTCTCTAACCATCTAAGACTTGAAAAAACATCTAAGACTTGAAAAACCATCTAAGACTTGGAAAAATATCTAAGCAAGAAGGAGAACTATCAAAGAAGAAATTTCATCCATCCAAACTCTATGCATGATCTATTGAAGCAAGCATTCAATTCATCAAGGAGATCCATTGGTAGCCATTGAAGGATTCAAGCTCTATGGAGCCCTCTTGTTGAAGATTTCTCCATCCACATCCATGCAAGCCTCTTCCTATTCCAAGATCCATTCAAGATTGGTGTTGAAGATCTAAAAGAAATTTATTTGAGACCTCCTACATCCTAATTTCTACATTCTACATTCATTTATTGCATACATACTTGTGGATCCAAGGATTCAAATCCTCCACAAGGGTTTCTATACAAGCAAGGTGAATTGGTTTATTTGCTTTGTTTATTTATGAAATTTCAATTATACTTTAAGGTTAATTCCAAAACTAGGGTTTGACAAAGGCAAACCCCAACAAACAAAACCATTTTTCTTGTAGGTATAGGTACAAGACAACAAATTTAGAATCAGATTTGGATACCCTTTTCAGCCAACTTCTGGGATCCACGAACAGAATTTGTGTTGGACTAGTGTAGGTCGAGGTCAACATTGAGGGGTACGATTGCACCCCCACAAAAAGGTCAAGGTTGACCTGACTTAGAAAAGGAAAATATTTCTGGGTTTTGTTCGTCTCTGCGTTTTTGTTCCAGATTCAATCAGAACTTCTCGAAACTCAACACAAATATCAGAAAATAGGCTTTTCCAGATCTGCTATATTTTGAGGTTAGTACTTGTCTTCAATTCATTTAAATTAAGGTTTCAATCAATTCTTCATCCATTATTTTGGATTGTAAGGCTTTCTTCTTTCTTCTTATTTCTGTTTGATTGATGCATTTATGCATTAACCATTTTCTTATGGTTGTTCAAAGTGGATCTTTCCTTTGTGAAATTTGGGGCTAGGAAGGGAATCTTATCTTCTCCTCAATATCTATCCATTCCATAATCTCATACATATCAACGCCATACATTTATCACATTCACACCCCATTCAACCCCGCATCATTTTATCCTTTACACTTTCATATGCATGCAATCTATTTTTTAGCACTTAGAAATATTTCTCTTTCAATAGAAAGACAATATATTAATCAAAGAAAAGGAATCCTTTTAGAAAATGTATTAAACACATTCTCTCCAGGATAGGGAGTGGAAAAGAAACTTGAAGAAGAAAAACAAGGGTTAACCCACATACACAATAAAAATTTGAGAACATAGAATCCCTAAAAGTATATTAGATTTATAAATATGATAGCAAGAGCATATGTTATTAACTGTTAGAATAAGTCATAACTGATGTTGCACATGTGGTGAATAATTTTTAAGTTGTTGACAATAGATGTTTAGTTATTTATGAACTATTTAGTTACATGTCCTTCTATAGTTTTGTGTCAAAGTGTTTTAGTTTGTAACAATGACTAACTATAGATCTATCTCTCAGATCCAGTTAGCTGACAAGATTCATCTACTTGTTCTTCTCCATGTGTGTGTTGTCAAACATGTACTAGTTTGTAGTCAGTATCTTTAGCAGACATTTAGGAATGTTGGTTGTTCCATCTGCTATATAAATATGCATTTCTTGTTTAATAAATTAGTATTGAGTTCCTTTTTTTGTTAGGTTTGTCTTTGCTGCTCTATTTTGTTCTATTTTTCTATTTTTTCATTTGGTGTCAAAGCCAAGTCTGAATTTTGTTTAGTGTTGTTTCAAAATATTTGGAGTGTTGAAGCTGCAATATTTTGTAAAACAAGGAGTTGCCTTATAGAGGTTCTTGTTGCATATAATACCAACTGAATTGTTGGTCTCATTGGTGGAAATTAAGGACAAAATAAGAAAAGATAAGTCTTAACATGAGATAGAAGAGTGTTGATTGTGACGGTGCCCTCAAGTGTAAGAAGTTGGTAAAAGTTTCTTTTTTAGTTTTTAATGTTTTGTGATGGCCAATCTCATAGATTCTTATCTAAGTAGATCAAATAAGTTAGATGGTACCAATTATGTTTATTGGAAGTTAAATATGTAGACTTTAATGGAGGGGAACAATGTGTGGACCATTGTAAATGGTAAAGAGGCTAAACCTTCAACACCAATAGCTATTGTTCAAGATTGGGAGAAAAGAGAATAAAATGCCAAGATTCTCTTGTGTGTGCCAATAAAGGATTTAGTCATCCTTCATATAAGAGACATTACCACTTCTACTAGTACATGGTCAATTTCGAAAGGTTTGTATGAGATGACAAACAAAAACAAAATTATATTTTTAAAGAGTGAATTACTTTCAATCAAAATGGAAGTAAATGAAAGTGTTAGTGACTATTTATCAAGAGTTAAGGAATTAAGGGATAAATTATCTAATGTTGGTGAACAAGTTTCTAGTAATGATCTAGTAACAGTTACTTTGAATGGAATGATTAGTGACTATCATGCTTTAATTACTAGTTTGGTTGAAAGTTAAAATGTACCTTATTTTGAGAACTTGGTAGGTATCCTTCTACAAGAAGAACAGAGGAAGAAGCATATGGATAGCAGATTTCAAGATGTAGAGTCAAATTTGATGGTGAAAGACAAGAAGTCATCTAAAGGAAAGAAATGGTCAAAGAACAAAGGAGGGGGTAAATTTGACAACCAAAGAAAGAGGATGAAAGGTATCATGATGGAGCAACATTCAAATGAAATGTAAAGAAAAATAGAAATTATAATTATCATGGTAAATTAGGACATTATGCTTGTGAATGTTGGAAAAAGATGTATAATGATTCCAAAAAAAAAAAACATGAAGGTAATTATGTGAACGGAGATGATGATTTAAATGACAAATTTCATAATTTAATGTTGTGCATTTCTGATGTTTTTCTCTCAGCTGAAACAATTGATTAATGTAATAATTGGTTTATAAATTCAAGGGCATCAATTCACATGTCATGTCATAGAAATTGGTTTACAATTTTTTATGAGAAAAATGATGGTAGTAAGATCTATTTGGGAGATGATAGGTCTCATGATGTAAAAGGATATGGTAATATTAGTGTGCATCTACCTAATAGAAAGGTAAAATAACTTTCTAATGACATGTATGTCCCAAGAATTAAGAAAATTTTGATATTAGTTTTAGATATTGATCAAGGTATAAAAGTTGAGATCTTGAAGATAGGTTGCCAAGTCAAAGATATGAAAAATCACAACAATGTGATTGTTGAAGGAATCAGGATAGTAGGTTTGTATAAAGATGATGTCAAAATGGAAATTCATCAAGAAATGGCTTCTACATGTGTATCTATTGAAGAGCTATAACATAAGGTGTATGATCATTTAAATCATAAGGAACTTTTTTCTCTACAAAGGACCGAGATGGTGCAAGGTCTTGCAATATTTAAAGATGAACAAATTAGTTGTGATGTTTGAGCATTGGGTAAACAATATAGAAATGAATTTCCAATAAGGACTGATCAAAAGAAAAGGAACATTCACTAGTACATTTGAGACCTCTTTTCAACGGCTATACATCGCGATTCTGACACTACCCCGTCGGGCAAGCGACATAGACCGGTGTTGCAGTTTTGGTGTCAAAATCACCGACGAATGGTATGTCCATCATTATTGCAACAATATCAACCATCGCAATATACACCGGCTACGATGGTTAACATGTTGTCATTACACATTATGAGTGTTTCAATTATGACGGGTATGCAATGGATATGTTGTCCATGCGACGTCCATTTGTCAGATTATTCTGACATCTGGATGTCACATTTAGTGCTTTGGCATCGGTCACTCTCTGAATACCATCACAATTGCGATGGTATTGACCATCGCATTATACACCGGCTAGAATGGTCAACCTGCCATCATTACACATTATGAGTGTCGTAAGTGCGATGGGCATGAGACAGATATGTTGCACATGCGATGTCCATCTGTCAGATTATTCTAACATTTAGACATCGCATGTAGTGCTTTGGCATTGGTTTTTCCTTGAATACTATCACAATTGTGATGGTATCCTATATTTAAAAAAAAATTGTCGTGCATGGATGGAGTGAGACCTTAAAATATTGAGCTTCTCTTTGTTTTGAGAATAGTTTAACATTCTCTACTTAACAGGGTCAACCACGTGAAGGTGGGAGCTCATCTGGCCCCTCCTGGGAGCCTCTTATGACCCTTTATGACACTTTAAAACCTCTAAGATGTATTCTTAGGGATTGTAAAGGGTCATAAAGGGTCATAAGGGGTCCTGGGATACAATAGCTGAGAAACATAAATGTAGGCATCATGGTCACAATTCTTTGGAGACACCACTC
>MU225827.1:702742-748988 GCA_018584345.1 Thuja plicata | reverse complement strand
TTAATAATTATGAAGCCATCAATGGTATACTAATTGTTTAGGATTGTAAGTTTCCATTGATGGCTTCAAATTACCAAGCAAAAGGTTTTTTCTAGTACAAAAGACTTAGCAGCCTCCAGAGCCTTTTGCTTAAATGCATTATACCCCTGACGTACTTCATGGAAACATTTTGCATAAGGATTATAGGGAAATGTAAACTAAGATTCATGTAGAGAAAGGTGTTGCTCTTGGAAAACGGTTGATGGTGATTGATGAAGAATATTTGAAAATGATGAGTGATCCAATTTAAATTGGTGCAATATTTTCAAATCTTATTCATAATCATCATCAAATGAACATTTTCAAATCTTCTTCATCATTCATCATCTCGGTATTCTACAATCATCTTATATCAAATGATATTTCATATGAACCACTTTCTTTTCAAATAATTAATTCATATTATTTCAGATGAATCTAATTGGTTTTTTAAATTTTTTGATATTTCTTTCAGGATTCAACTTTGTAGTTTTTGAGTCAAACTCATTGACCCATGTTTCATGAGTAGTGGTTCACAATAACCCATCTCTCATGAGAATGAGTGGAACACTACTCATGAGAGATGGGTTCTTGTGAACCACTACTCATGAAACATGGGTCAACGATTTTGACTCAAAAAATACATAGTTGAATCCTGATAGCAATATCACAATTTGACTTGCTGTGGAAAATATCATAATTTGACTTGTTGCGGTAACATGAACAGAGCTCACAAAAATATAATAATCTACCATCCACCATTCAGTTCTATGAGAGTCAAAAATTATGATGTTCGCGATGGTATATAACTTAAAATACCTAATTAAAGACCTCTATCAAAAATTCAAACCTGTAGCAGTTTTCAGCTACACCTAATATCCAATGCATATGAATTGAGATTGCATATTGAACTAGGTGCCTCCTTCTACATTTCTTGAAACCAAGAGATTGTCATAGAAACATGATTATTTTTAAATGGAATACACCAAGGAGTACCATCAAAAATATTGACCATTTGTACAATCATGAAAAATGAATGAAATATCTCATTTTTTTATCAGCATGTGTAGTCTCTGTGTATATGAAAAATGAATGAAATATCAAGCTGAAAAAAATAGTGAAAAAAAATTCAAATTCAAGGCCTAATTTATAAAGAGCAAAAAACAATGCGAAACCCCACAATAAAAAAAAAAGAAACACGCTTTGTCAACAATGTTCAAATCCTGTCACCAAGCACAGACATATGAAATAAAAAAGGGACATGTATTGGTGGGTCAGCTCCAAGTAGTGCTTAGGCAAATCTGCATGTTCATTACATGTGCATATGAAGTGACTCTAATGGTAGATACAGAAACTACAAAACTTGATTGGGACAATGGAATTTACAAAGTAAGGAAAGGTAAGAGGATCAATCAAATAATCAAAAAAAGAACATGCTTTGTCAAAAATGTTCAAAATTATTAGGACTATAGAAAAATTATTAAGACTATAGAAAATCAAGTTCTATAAATGGACGGTTATGATGCTTTGTCATTACAAAAATTGAGCATTCATCATTCGGTACTTCTTCGTGTATTCCATTTAAGTATGTCAGGCATAAATTATTCCATTTAGATATGTTCAAAATTTTGTCAGTAATGATTTGGGGAATGCAATCATGCAAAGTATTCTCTAATCAC
This sequence comes from Thuja plicata, assembly GCA_018584345.1. NCBI lineage: Eukaryota > Viridiplantae > Streptophyta > Pinopsida > Cupressales > Cupressaceae > Thuja > Thuja plicata. The sequence continues at coordinate 747,291 of MU225827.1, read as the reverse complement.
ACAACTAATGAATAAAAATTGAAATGCCAATTTCTTTAACAATTGAAATGTCTCAAGTAGACAAGATTCTTAATGGAACTGCTTTGATAACATATAGATACAAATAGGAGATTGGATTTGATCAGCCTTCACCTGTGCATATAAGAGTTGACCAGAGAAGGTATATGCACAGGTGAGAAACATGCAGATTTGACCAAGCATTAATAGGAGCTAGACCCCACAACAAATGGACTTGTGATGATATCTCCCCTACACTCCCCTTTTATCAAAATCATGCCTACACTACCCAAATACCATTTCCAAACTATTTTACAACTTCCTTTAACCGGTTACAGTCAGTTATGACTGTTTGCAATTAGTTTTTGTTTAATATTGTTGTCTAGTTGACAACATGGTTGTCAATTCGACCACTCCTTAACTTTATGCATTGTATTAAAATTTTCAAAAGGATATTATGACTCTATCCTAACACTCAAAACCCTTAAATCACTCTTAAACCCCATACATGATCCTTTTAGGCCTATTTTGCCAATTTTAGGAAATTACATCATTTAGCCACTTTTCGTGAACTTGACAACTTTAAAAGGATCTATTGGCCACATTATGGAACTTTATAGGTCATTGAACCCTTCATCAACCTTAGGACCAACAAATGTCCCCCAAGGTACACTTTATCCCCCAAATACCATTAAGGGTTACAATGCTTTGATCCTTTACAGAAGGATTCACATACAATCCAAAACATAATAAAAACATATTTAAATGAACATTATTGGTCTCATTAACATCACTCTAAATTCCACATTAACATATAAAATTCATTCATTCATTAATATATTAATAAAATGTAACATTCATAAATTATCACAACATTCATTAACACATAAGATTAATTAGCATTCATTAACACATAAGATTAAAACGTCAAGACATAAACATCAATCATTATCAAATAAGTTGCATAAATGAGAATCATTTCTTTTTTGGCTTTTTCTTTTTTTCTGCTTCCCTATATTGTTGTAGAGGCGTATCCATCTCGGCATCGTCATTTCTTCTTGCCCGAGCATGTGATCCCACTGTCCTTTGCAAAGGTGGGTCCTCTGCAATAAAAAAATAAAAGGGTTAAATTAAAAACATATTATCATAATTGGGGTTAATTTAAAAACATATTATCATAATTGTTACAAGCATTTCAGTACTTTAAAAAACATAAACGTGACGCTCTTTACCTTGTCTAACCACATCTTCTTTCGCAACGGCTTGAACCTCAACACACTCATCTGGAACCTCTACATCCCTTGCAACTACAATAAAAAAAAATTTATTAATCCAAACACATTATAATTAATTTTTTTATTACTACGCTAAATTTAATTTAAAATGTTTACTTGTATTAATAAATCAATAATCAAAATTCAAATAGAAAATGTATACCTTGAGTACTACAATACACATTCGAATCTATGCCTCTGTCATGCTCGGATGGTGTTTTAGGATTGGCGGGCTGCATTCCAATGTAAATACTTAGTACATTTATCAACAATATATACATATAAATACAAGACAAATACTAAGAAATGTTAATCATTCAGTTTAATACATATAAATATATTCACTTTAAAGTTTTAAACAAACATATAATCATTGTTTCCTTACTTAAAACAAATATATTCACTTTATGTTGGAAGTTAACATCAAATACAGTAATTGGTAAAGTATTCCACTTGAAATAAAAATCAATTGGCTTATTTACCTGATCGACAGATCCACCAGAAGAACCTTGTGCACTCATTGATCAGAATCATTTAGCCATGACTGTATAGCCTTGTTTGTAGCCTACTTTCTTGTCCTCTTCTGAAATCTTTTGTTTGAACTCCAAGCCCTACATTTTTTCTTGGTATCATGAATTTTTATTGTAGTGAATTTCATCAAAACTAAATTGATTACAATTTATAAATATTTGCATACGGTTTTTCATTTACTATTACTTACAATTCATTCAGCAATTTTTGAATATCCACCCGAGTTGAGCTTGTGTTGCCCATGCTTTAGTTTTCTTGCTTTTGTTGCCTTTGATGTGTCAGGCAACCTGTGTGATGTTTGAAATATGTTAGATCATATAAGTACCAAGATTAAATAGTACATAATTTCATTATTAAGATTATCACGTACCTTATTTCCTTGGGTGATACTATTTGTCCACCATGTCTTGCGTGTCTCTCAAGTGCATCCCTTTTAAGATTCTCCCACTCATTAATAGGAACATAGGGGGGACGATCGTAATAAGGGTTGTGTTCTATTTGGGACATGTAGTTGTTAGTAATATAATTCAAATTTTGGCCCACTTTCTCAAGGAGCCTAAGTCTTTGAAAGGCGTTGGGTCCAAAAAGTTTTATCATAAAGTCAATGAGTTTATCCTTTAACTCTTTATCTTGTAATTGCCACCTTTTAAGAAGAAAAAAAACTGTTTAGATTCAAAAAATAAGTGAAGCTACCTTTTAATATACTTGAAGAAAGGGATGAAATGAAATTTGATCTAGCAATGAAATCAAAATATGATACCATGTGCATACGGTCGCCCCAAAAATGCGCAAACATTCATCATTAATTTTTTCATAAAATAGACTATTCCCTAAAAAATAATAACGAGATTATTAGTTATTGCAAGGGACTACACAGGAGGTTAGTGAATTACATTATGAGTATAAGATTGTATAGTAAAAGAAAGGATCAATCTTTAAAGTACCTGGAAGCTGGGCTACTCTCACAGGAAATCCATCTTCAATGTTCACAAGCAATTGATCACAGTTCTCTATTGTTCTTGTACATATAACATGAGTACATCCAGGAATTTGGTCATCGCCTCCTACATAAAATGAATCCAATATTACAAAATGCCCCCTAAGAAAGAATAGTTCAAGTGAAATAAACACATGATAAATGAGAGAGAAAAAGAGGAATCTACTTACCAATAATAGGCGTTGCCATCTTATCTGTGGCCATGCTACATGTTTCTGACATTGTAGCTGGCAGTACCTCTGTGGTTCTAATCCTCGTAGCAGGCAGCGTACTCAACATAGGATCAATAGTAGGTGCTGAACAATAATATTGTTAGAGCATAAAAAAATATGGACAACCATGTACAAGATTGTTAGAGCTATTAAAAAAATATTGTTCGAGAAAAACACAAGTGGAGGATAGAACATGCGATCTACTTGAAACCTAAAGTATCTGCATCTAGGGCATGGCCCTTTAGTGGTTTTTTCATCCTCTTTAAAAATAACACATATGTATTTTAGTTAATGACATAAATAAAAGAGTATACTATAAAAACCATTATTGAACTTTTGTTATAATTAAAAACTACATTAATACTTACTGTATAAGTCCGAACATGGTGAGCCAAATCATCCTCTCTCATCATTATTTTAGGAGCTGAGGTTGAATATCTGCCAATCGAGTTAACTCTCTTCAAATTGCACGAAGGACCTTTTGCAGTGCAACCACGGGATCAACGTTTGATGAAAAATCAATAATGAATGGATCCTACTCATCCTGCGGCTCCTCATGGACTACTTGTTCCTTTCCCTTTTTTTGATCAACACTCATTTGTGAGAATAATATTATTGGCACTTTATTTAAAATCAATCCAAAATATTAGTGAAGAATAAAACATAACAAAAAATATGCATTAACATTTTTCTTGTATGTGCATTTGTACAACAACAATGAATTTTACCTGTCGAGAAGAAGAAGTCCCATGAGAACCATCATCAGTGTGTGTATCATGTGGTTGTTGATCCATACTATAGCCCTATATTTAAAAAAAAATCATTGAAACATGTTAAAACACGTGTTCTTATTCTAAGTTACGTTGAATAATAGACAATTATCAGAATGCTTCAATTAAAAGAAGAGATAGTTTTTTTAATTTTTAAACAATTTTAAATGGTGCATAGTGCGTACCACCTCGTCCATGATAGTGGGTTTTTTTGTATCTATGCAATTCAAATTGTAATCGATAAGAAGCTCTTCGCCTCCACATATTGATTTGATCGCACATACAAATACATGATTTCCCTCGCGCTCCTCAAATATGCAATTGGGTTGCTTCTTAGTTGACGAAAGTCATGGACTGTTTATAAAACCTACAATATGCCCTGATGCTTTTGGCCTTCCATCAACGTGTATAGCTACTATTTTACTTTGTTCACTGAATTTTTGTCGTATATAATTTTCCGCGAGTTCATACCTACACATAGTTTTTTTATATCTAACAATTTGCATCCAACTACTATAATCATAACAAGGTCTGACATACTCCATCAATTTTACAACTTTGTTGTAAGAGACCTTTATGGAATCCATGGAAAATAGGACCAAACCATGTAATGAAGATGATGCTATGCGATATATCCTCTCTCTAACACAAAAATCAGTGTTTATTGAAGGAATTTCATCAGGGACACATTGGTTCTATAGATGTTTGTACTTGAAGGGCACCTCAGAGTTGCCTTTGCTCTCATCATCATAATAACATCACCCCCCTTGAGAAAGGAAAAATTCCATGTGTTTATTGAATTTCTTTCTGATCTTTTGACCTCGAGTCAATATCATTGATTTAGACATACTAAATGTCTCACTTTCTTATTCCATTCCTACATTTTCCTTGCTCGAGGAAGACAAATCTGACAAATACCTATTCATTGGTACCTACACTTCATAAAATGAGAGAGACAGGTGACAATGAGAGAGATATTTTACAAATGGTAAAAGACATTAATCTCTATGGGGTGTATTGACTTATACCTGACAATCCATGAAACTGTGTGGGATACCTGACAAAAGATAATAGTTATATAATCAGACAAACATAGTTCACTCCATAGTTTTTATTACATCTTGTGAAGGACATTATACATTATTAAAATTATCTATTTATCCTACAATATTTTGAATATCTCAGCATTGCATATAACTAAACATCTCATCATTGCATGAGACACCACTATTGTGGCATTTCGTCAAACAATTCTTGTGCCTTGCCAGTGTTTTTATTACATCTTGTGAAGGACATTATACATTGTTAAAATTATCTATTTATACTTTCAGAATTAGATCACTCCATTACAGGTAACAAAGAGAATCCCCTATGATTTAACATCATTGATGTGCAAGGAAATAGAAAATTATCATAAGCAAATCTCATAAGATAGTATTTAGATTAAATGCATTGATATACAAAAAATACACTCTTTTAGAATGAAATTTCTCTTAACAAAAGATCAAAGATATAAGTAGGACATATAAAACAAGGTGAATAAGAGTAGTTATATATTCACGCTAAAACCAAAAATGCCATTAATATGAAACCCTAAGTATATTAGTGGAAAAAGTGCAGATTTCAACCCAAAACAAACGTTAAAACATGCAAAACATCTACCATAATTGTACATTTCATTCATGTCATTGATATTCTTCTTCATCCATCTCATCATCAATATCATCATCATTGACGCCATCATCACCACCACTATTGTCATCATCATCATCATCAACATCATCATCATCTTCGTCATCATCCTCCTCATCATCATCATGATCAATAGCAGCATCATTGTTGTCTTCTTCTTCATATTCTTCTTCAACTAACTCTCAATCATGATCATCATCTACATCATCTTCCACTTCTTCCTCTTCCTCAGTATATTATTCTTCCATCACATTATACTTTATCGTCCTTCCTCTTGGATCATGTGTAACAAAAAATTACCAACCCGGCTTATGTGGAACCTCTGAGTAAAATACCTGCTCACATTGTCTTGGAAGAACATAGGGATCTTCCCCAACTGGCTCAAACAACCTTGTATTAATCATTGGAAATCTATTTTCATGTTCAATAACAATTCTATTAGGATCATTTTGATTGAGTCGTAGTCTATACCATTTCACAACAAAGAGAACTAATTTGAAGGAATTAAAATCACAGTCAAGTATATCAACCAAAATACCATAGTATCAATTTTGTGACTCTCGACGATGTAAGTCATTTCTAGATGAAATATTGGTCACCTAGAAGACTGCACTTATCCTAGAATCACAAGTTCTCTTCGTGTCATCCAACTTTTTGATGCAAAATTTATAACCATTGCATAACATAGCCTTGTGGTTTTTCACCTACAATATGTCAAACATGTATAAATTATTGCATCGCAATTTGAAAAACATACGGTTGATTTACAAATTTATAAGTACCTGGTGATCTCTTAAACCATATGCTAAATCTATTTCCTTTTGTATAACATTGGTATCTCCATTACGATGAGCTTGTATAACCAATGAAGACACAGATTCCCATTTTAATCTATGACCAAAATGTTGACATCATTCAATCCATACCGTCATCCAATCTTGATTGTTTGCAATAAACAAATGTATTGCATCCCACTCTTTAGCAACTGTACAAAAGTAAATAGATTATTTACAACAGATTTATTTTGAAGATTAAGAATTAATTAACTATAATAACATCTCATAATTTATTACCTTTCAGTTTCCTAAATCTACCATTGCCCACCAAGTACTCCCCTTCAAATTTTTTAATGGAGTTGAAATCCCAAATGCAATCTATATGGGTCTTTGCTACAAGATTAGGAAGATATTGAGTAATGTACACCATCATCTGGTATACCATATATCCCTCAAACATAGAACCCTCAGGATGTGCTCTTTGTCATACCAAACCCTTGAAAAATTTCAAGTGTCTCTCAACCATCCACATTGACCTAGTCTGTACAGGTCCACACAATTCAATCTCCTCAACTTGGTGTATGAGGTAGTGTTCTTGTGCATTGAAAATTTTTGAAGGTAAACACTTTTGCATTTCATACATTAGATGAGGAATTCTTTTCTTCCAATATTTTATATCTTCTTTATGGATTTCTTTAGATGACAACCACCTACAAGGGATTCAAGACACAAAAATATATAAATATGAGACTTTACAATATATTACTTGTTTGATATTATTGTTTGATTTATTGAAAAAATATCACTGCTTACCTCATGTATTTTCCAAGATCATATATCACTTGTTTGATATTATTGTCAAAGTTCTCTGCGAGCGATAGGGGTAGAAAATACTGCAAAAATTGTCAACTAATCATTTCATTCAATGAAAATTGAATGCAGTTACACAAATATATTGTAAATACAAAAGACTTTGACTTACCTTGATGAAGGTATGCCAATCATGTGTTTTCATCCCTGACCCAAAATCACTTTTCTTTGATATGAGATTGCTTATATTTGCAGCAATTCCTATAGGAAATCAAATTTTTTGTATGACTTCTTTTATGACATTACTTTGTTTCTCTGTTAATAACCAAGGAAGAGCATTTGTATTAATATGGTCTCCATTTCTATTTGATTCAATGATACTTTTCATTGCATGATTAGAATCATGAATGTCACTACAAATTTTGCCAAGTTTTTCTTTGTCACGCCTTCCATCCAATATTTTACACGGTGTCTCTGTTACATTCTTTCCAATATGCATAGTATCAAAAAAATGTATAATTTGTAGCTGTTCATAGTAGAGCAGCCTACTAAATTCTCTGGGATAACATTTTAGTCCCTTTGGAAGCTGGTCAGTGATGCCTTCACGACCTTCAAGATCATCAACTACATTATTAGCCAACAAAACACAATCAAAATATATAATTTTCAAACATCAACCATTAGGTGGAATGATATTACCTTGAATTCTATTATATTCCAACTGCCATAGGTGAGGTGTCACTATTTGGGGCTTTGATGTAGTCTCTTCTTTCACCTTGAAAATATGTTTTTTCGCACTTCGATACTTATGATTTCTGGGGAGGAAGTGCCTATAATCATCAAACACCTGCTTTCTTAAACTTTTGCAATGATGAGATTTCATCTTTGGACCACACATTGGACATGAAAATTTTTCCTTTGTTTGAAGACCTACAAGATAATGATACAATTGGATTAAATATGTTAATTTTTAGAATTAGAATTATTGTGAACAACTAGAATTCACCATAACACACCACAAAAATGTGTCAACCCTAGAGCATCATAAATTTTCCACACAAGCATTGCATGGAATTGAAATTATCTTTGTCCAATTGGTCTAGAGATGTCATACATAGTGAAACCACTCCATAACACCAACAACTCATCGATAAGAGGCACAATATATACATTCATATCTTTCACTTGGTACTTACCTAGTTGAATTAACAACAACATTCGATAATTTTTGTGGCCATTTAGATCCAAGACTTATAATTACATGTAGATAACTATAAAATAATAAAATACTAGGAATAATCATTGTCAACCTATCACTTTCTTAGCGGATTTTATCTCCAAGAAAAGGAACTTTCCTTTCAGATTTGAGAAAATGTGGACTATGCACCCTCAACTCCAGCATAAGATTGAGGATTGGTGGAGTATTAAAATCAATGGGACTGCCATGTTTATCCTAGCAAAAAAAATTAAACATGTTAAGGATAATATTAAGGATTGGAATAAAGACACTTTTGGTAACATCTTTTCTACAAAGGCCAATATCAATATGGATCTGAAGGACATTCAGGATAGTATCCAGAAGGAAGGTTATGTGAGGGTCACTAGAGAACGGGAGAATGAGAAGTTGGTGGAGATCCATGATATTATTGCTAAGGAGGAAACCTTTTGGAGACAAAGGTCCAGAAAGATTTTCCTTAATGAAGGGGACAGAAATACCAAGTATTTCTTCATGACTACTCTTAAGCATAGACAGGCTAATAGAATCTCCCATCTGAATATCAATGGCACTATTTCAGAGGATGAAGAGATTATTCAGATGGAAGCTAAAAATTATTTTCAAAATCTTCTTACAAAAAATAGATGTCTGAACAGGGAGGATCAAAGGGATCTGTTGGGATGCATTCCCCATATGATAAATGAGAATTAGAATTTGGATCTCAATGCTATCCCCTCTAGCTCTGAAATCAAAAAGGTTGTCTTTTCCTTTGAAGGAGATAAAGCTCCAGGACCGGATGGCTACCCTATGTTCTTCTTTCATATGTATTGGAACATAATTGAAAAAGATGTTACGAATGTTGTCAAGGAATGTTTTGGTTCTAGAAATTTGCTGAAGGAGTTAAATGGAACTTTTGTTGCCTTAATCCCTAAAAAATAGGGAGGTGATAAAATGGATCAGTTTAGGCCTATAAGCTTATACAATTCTGCCTACAAGATCATATCTAAAGTCCTTACCTCCAGGATCTTATCTATTCTCCCCTCTCTGATTTCTTGGAAACAAAATGGTTTTGTGTCGGGAAGACAAATCTTGGACTCCATAATTTCTATCCATGAGAATATGCATTCTCTGGTGATGTCTAGAAAGGAAGGCCTCATCCTTAAACTGGATCTCTCTAAAGCCTATTATAGGGTGGATTGGGAGTTTCTTCTGAAAGTCTTGAGTGCTTTTGGTTTTAACAAGAAGAGTAGTGATCTTATCTTTCAGCTTGTTTCTTCTTCCACCTTCTCTATTTTGGTCAATGGGTCTCCTACTCCTTTCTTCAAATATTCTAGAGGGTTGATGCAGGGGGTCCCCTTTCTGTGTCCTTTTCATTATTATGGCTGAATGCTTGGGTAGGTACATGGAAAACTGTGTGAGGGCTGGGGAAATTAAGGGATTATGTCCTTCTTCTGCTAACCAAGTGTGTTCTCATCAAGAGTTTGTTGATGATTCAGTTATTATGGGAGAGGCCTCTGTTAAAAATGATACTAATATTATGAATGCTCTGACCAAATATGGGAATTATACTGGTCAAACTATTAATTGGGAAAAAATCTTTGTGTTCTTCTTTAATGTTCCTGAGAAGAGAAAGATCATAATCATGAGGATTTTGGGGTGCGATTTGGGGACCCTCCCTAGCACTTACCTTAGGCTGCCTCTCTGTTTGGAACCCCCTAAAACTTTCTGGAGCTCTCTTGTTGATAGATATCATGGTAAACTTGTTGGATGGAAAGGACTTATGTTGAGCCAAGCGGGCAAGATTCAGATTCTAAGATCTACCCTCCAAGGTCTTTCACTTTATGCTTTAAGCATCTTCAAAATCCCCAAAAAGTTTGGGGATGCTATTGAAAAGATTAAAAAAACCTTCTTGTGGACAGGTATGGGGAAAAAGAAGAGGATAGCTCTCATAGGTTGGGAAAAAGTTTGTAGACTTGTTATTAAAGGGGGGCTTGGCCTTCGCAGAATCAGAAATCTCAACAATCATCTCTTAGCTAAATTAATCTGGAGATATTACAATTCCAAGGGAGAATGGACTCTAATTTGGGACAATAAATACAATAAGGACCACCCTAACTTAATATATTTTCTTGATTTTGATACGGTCTCTAGAGGATCTTTTATATGGAGGAATGCTATGAAAAATAGGGATGTCATTAGAAAAGGAGTAAGATGGAAAGTTGGAAATGGTAGGAATGTTCTCTTCTAGGAAGATGAGTGGATTTTACATGCTCCCCTTAAGGACTGTCCCAGATGGCAGAACTTTGAACACCTCTGCAAACTTAGATTTGGAAGGAAAGTGGAGGATTACAGGGAAGGTGATCACTAGAAATATCTGATTGTTATTGACATTTCAATGCGATAGCTTAGCCAAATTATTGAAACTACCACCCTGATTGAGGAGGAAGATGAGATTATCTAGAAGTATAGCTCAAGTGGTAATTCCTCTGCTTATTCTTTGTATAATAAGGAGTTTTAAGATCTGATTGAGCCATTTTGGGCTAAAAGATTATCTGGAAGTATATCTCAAGTGGTAATTCCTCTGCTTATTCTTTGTATAATAAGGAGTTTGAAGATCTGATTGAGCCATTTTGGGCTAAGGCCTGGATAAAGGATCTTACTCCTAAGATCAATATTTTTTTCTAGATCCTTTTACAAAATAAAGTCCTCACTACTCACAACCTTATGAGAAGAGGGATGACTGTTGTGAAGAGATGTTACCTTTGCAAGCAGAATGAGGAGAGTGTTGATCATATGATTATCCATTGTCTTTTTGTTAGGGTGATATGGGATAAGTTTCTTATTCTTTTTAATATAGAATGGGTTTTCCCAGAAAATTTGAAGGATCTTTTTAATTCCTGGAGACATCATTCAAAAAATGAAATTGTTATTGAAGTTTGGAAATTTTCTCTTCCCTATATTTGCTGGGGAGTCTGGATAGAAAGGAATGAAGGTGTTTTCAGGAATAAAGAGGCAAATGCCAAGGAGGTTTTTTACAAGATAAAAAGAGCTATTAAATAAAATGCAATGTTAAGGATAGAATTATGGAACCAATCTTGGAGGAGGATACTATCTTATTTCAAAAATAGAAGATAAAAGGGAATTTTAGGAAGCAGAACAACAAAGTTTGGAGAGCTGATGCTAGGTGGGATTCCCCACCTAGGGGGTGGATGAAAGTGAACTTTGATGGAGCCTCAAAAGGCAACCCAAGGGTGGTTGGATGTGGGATTGTCATTAGGGATGAGAACGGGGTATGTAAGGGTATCAAAGATGTCCCTATTGATTTCTAGACCAACCACCTTGCTGAGGCCACTACTGCCTTCATGGTCTCATCATGGCTAAGGAAAAAGGATGCAAGAAAGTTTGGATTGAAGGAGACTCTCTAAACATTGTTAATTGCTTGAATTGTCTTACCCCTACATCGTGGACTATTTACAATATTATGCAAAAGGCTAAAGCCTTAATTCATTCTTTTGAAAAATGTATGGACTCATAACTACTGGGAAACCAATGGGGTGGTTGATTGGGCTGCCAACATGGCATGTAAAATGGAGGTGGTGACTCAATGGGGAGGTGATGTTGACACGCCAGTTCAAGTGCAGCTATTGATGAATAATGACCATTTGCGAAGCAAACAAAAAAGTGATCATAAATGGTAAGTTTTAATAATTTTTCTATGGCGGAAGTGACTTGTCATCATTACCATCTAAGGAGAATGTACTTAGTGGAAATTATTAGCTGGAAGTGGCACGTTTTATAGGTGCACTTTATTTTTATGAAAGGGAGGTGGGATATTTCAAACAACATTCGTAAAGTCATCTACAGAGAGTAATATTAACCAGAGAGCTGATATGAGAGGTAACAAGAAGCGAGTGGAACCTGCAAATTGTGATGAATAGCATGAAAGGGATGATGTGTGGAAGATTTTGGTGGAGGGTGCTTTGGTGGTTTTCCTAGAGAGGCTTCATGGGCGCAAATCCACTATCACAAGAATATTCTCGAAGACCTGGAAAAATGGGAAGTTTATGGTTTGAAACCAGTATATGGAAGTCACCGAGGAGGTTATTGCAGAGGCGACTGGTATGGGGATGGAAGGGCTTAAATTTTACAAAGATAGGCTTATCTTGGACAAGGCATGGGAGAAGTTTCCTAAGGAAGATAAGGAAAGGGCTAGGCTAGTGAAGGTGGGCACCTCTTATCATGACCCTATGCGCATATACAGACCCTGTAGATATGTTTTATTCATACTCATCAGCTACATCACTTTGGATGGTAGGTTCAATAGGGCCTACGACCACCACTTCATGCTTCTTAATCACTTCAGATAAGGTCAATTTTCCTTTCTACTTGCTTAGCTCGCTTGATTTCACCATTAATAGTATGTAGAAGAAACCAAAGGAGGATCATGCCTCTCACCAGGGGCTTATGGTGTTAGTATACAAAGCTCTTAAATCCAAGAAGGTGGAGAGATCTCTGGTTAAAAGGACTCAGAAGGATGAGGAAGATACAGAAGGAGACAAGGAGGAAAGTATGTATGAAGAAGACACTGAGGATGAGGAAGAGGAGAAAAAAGGGTATAAAACCCCTAAGAAGGGAATAAAAAAGGGGTCTTCTTCCTCAAAAATCCAGAAGAAAACCCACATCAAAATTTCTAATACTGATAAGGATACAGAGGATGATAGCTCTGAGGAGAGTGACAGAAAAAAAGAAAAATGGCAAAATTAATACTAAGGATAAGAAGATGACTCCAGCGGAGGAAACTGAGACTAAAAAGGACATTGAGGATGAAGAGAAGGGGACTAAACCCAAATCTAGTGTTAAGAAAAGAAAGAGGGTTGATTTGAAAATCTGCAAAGGGAAAAATCCCAGCAAGTGGAAAATCATGCTTTCCTTGGATGAGGAGGATGACAAGGAGAAGGATGAGGTCAAGGAAGATACTAACCTTACTGAGAGCATGGAGAATAAAGAGCAGAAGGAAGAAGAAACTGTGAAGGAGGATTCTAGGAAGGGACTTGATAATGAGAACATTGGGAAGGAGGAAATCCCCCACAATGATGATACAGGTAATAATTTTGAACCTGAGGATTTAGTCCGTGGTAAAGCTTGCATTACATATTTTGCTGGTTTAATTAGCAAACTATTAGGTGATAATGATAACCCAAAGAATCAAATTGAGGGTATGAGGGGGGAAATGAACATATTAAAATGTGCTGGTATTGGGGAGAAATCTATTGCAGAGTGCCTGGGGGAAATGAAAGAGGTCATCAAGAATTCAGAAGCACAGGTTGAATTGGTGAACAGAGTCAACAATTTGGAAAAATAGTTCAAGGACTTTGAGGATAGAACTACTGAAGAAGACAGTGTGAGGTAGATCAAGAACCTAAATGCCAAGGTGCACAAGCTTGAGGACGCGGTTCGTAAGATCAGGGACCAATCTCTGAAGAGTCTCAAAGCTTATATACGGCAAGCCAAGTTTTTAATGGAGAAGCTGGAGCAGGATACTGGAGATAAGGATGGAAAAGTTGTCAAGGAACTGGCTGGCTCGGGAACTCGCACAAGGGCTAGCACCAAAAAGATGAGCCCAAGAGAGAAAAATGAGAAGGACAAAGGTGACCTCAAAAATACTATCAAGCAGATGGAGGTTATGGTGATTCAGGACCAGGAAATGGTTGATGGCATGTAGCTATCTTTTCTTGGGCCCTCCACTTTTTGGTGTTGTCCCTATTTTTCATGTTTATCTTTGGGATTGTTGCTAGCTAGTTTTTCTGATGGATTTTTTTGTTGGCTGTCTTTTTTTGGTGCCTCAGCATAGTTGTTGTTGTACTTTCTTTGAATATTTATATAACTCTATTTAAAGGTTTTGGGTCCTTGTAGAACCTATTTTTACTTAATCAAAACATAATGTTCTCCCTCTTTATTGAAATCTATGAAGGAAGGTATTGTTGATAACAAAAATAGGCCACACCGAGTAAATAGATCTCTTCTCTCCATATGGATTAACATCATTTGCTGCCAGAGAAAGCCTGAGATTTAGAGGTTCTTCTTTAAAGTGTGGCCACTTTTCCTCTATGTCCATAAATGATGAACCATTTGTAAGCATTTGAATAATGTCATCTCGACTCCTTCCATGTGCATGGTAATCCATAAATTGTGCCAAGCTATTGCACCTAAATAATCATTTCAGACATGGAATAATGGGGATGTAACGAAGAACCTTGTGAGGCACCTTTTTTGTCATTTGATCATCTCGATATCTACTCATATGGCATTCAGGTAATTATGTTGCATTTTCAAGTTCTTTATGCTAAATAATATGATCTTTGGGACAAGCATCTATTGCTTGATACTCCATTCCAATATGTTTCATAGTGGCACATAATTCTCGATACAAGCGAGGGAGAACATTTGATGGTGGTAAAAGAAATTCACCTATCAATCTACAGCAAAAAAAAATAAGTTGTTACTATAAAAAATCTTAATGGTACATGTTTCACCTTTTATAGACTCTAATGACGTATATGAAAAACCTTAGCATACATGACATTTCTATGTTGGATAAACCATTCATAACCTTAAACTTCACCAACAACAATACAACAGAGAGAAGAGTAGATAGGGAGCCTTCATAAAGGGTCATGTTCACCTTCTCAAGTAGAGGTATATCATGGATGACATCAATGTCATCCTCATCATAATCATCATCATCATCATCAACAACACCAATAGCACCAGCAACACCAGTACCAAATGTGTCAATGATCAATGCATTCATACCATCATCTTCAAATGTGTTTTCTGGTGCATGATCATCATCTTCCATGGGCTCATGATCTTCAGCTTCAATACTCACACCTCCATGTTCCTCTATATTCACACCCCATGTTCCTCTGAGATGTGGTGGTCCATATCACGTACTACACTGGGGAGATCGACCTATATAAAAATGATGATAATCAAACCCCCCCTTCAATGTGATAATAAAACCTCCTTCCATAATTCATATGTATATTAATTGTGAAAACAATATAACAAACAACTTACCAATGGATGATAATCAAACCCCCCTTCAATGTGACCATTCTCCCTACAATGTATCTTTGTTGTTTTTATTTTGATTCTCCTTGTCTTTAAGTTGTTACAACCCTTGCATGGAAAATAACATTTGTCATCGCCTTCTCTTTGAAAGTTAGACAACAATCTAGTGATTGTCTCCCTATTTTGATCGAATTCCCTTGTATTATCTGACATGATCCTTAATATGTATATCTGCAAAAAAAATGGACATGTTGTACTTAATGTTTATATCTACACATATGATTTTGATAGAAAATGGTCACTCTATTTTCTCATGGTGAGAAATCTTTAGTTGTGACAAAAAATGTCAAACAAAAAATGACATGTTACGGTAGGTTTTATAAATGATATGTTTCTTTGTAAATTTAAGTTTAGGTTTTATAACTATACATATATTTTCTTCAACTCCCCCACATTGTAATCATATCGACGGGTTGATATCGAATTCTATGTCAAGATTTACAACATTAAATTGATCATAGTTGGAAGACTCAGACACAACAAGAATATGAGTATAGCCAATTTTCAGAAGAATGTGAATGAATGCAAACATACATAAGTAGATGAAGATAAATAATGAAGGTACCATACATTGCCTGAAGTAATGAAGTGTTGACCTGGGGTTGAATCTAGTATGCTTCTGTATGATCCAGAACCTGCAAGGAAGGAAAATATGGGGTTAGATCCAAAGGATCTAAGCAATGCATGGCACCCTATTACTAATCCTCATCTACAATTATGCATGTGCATAGTCAAGCCATACACTTATAAAAGTCATGATCAAGCATAAGCAATGGAGGGGAAATTATCAAGGTCAAATTTCATGCCTTCAAATTTTATATATGTACAGTTATAAATTTCCATGTCTTGAAATTTTATAACATAGTTCCTTAGCATTTGATCTTCATATGGAAGCCATGACTTGAGGTAGGCATTCGAGCTTTGTCTTTTCATTAACTCAATTTAATTTTGATGGCATTTGTTGATTTAATGGCACAATATGAATGTTAATACTAGCATTGTTACATCTTTGCATTTGGAATACTTGATAACCTACAAGCTTTGAGGGTCGTGTCTATGCAGCACAATATTTTCACCTTAGCTAACAACATGTATGTTAGCCTATTGTGTTTTTTTGTGAATTACTAACACAATAGGCTAACATACATGGTGTTAACATATTTTGTTAACAACATATTATGTTACCATGTGTTTACTAAGGTGCAAATATTGTGTTGCATTGTTTATGAGCTCATTGTTTAATACTGGCATTGTTTACATCTTTGCATTTGGAATGCCTAATGAAGGCTAGCTTTGAGAGCTAGGGCATCATTGCTATTACCTTCAAGGCATTGTGTGAAGTGTTTGATATCTCTTTATTTTTATTTTTTTGTTGATATTCACTATGTGGTACTCCCCGTTTATGATCATATCATGAGGAAATGTCTTGATGGCTCGGGGGCTGCAAGCTAGGGCATCATGCATTGTTTATGAGCTCATTGTTTGAGCACCACATGACCTCATTACTATCATGGAACCATGTGGATATTTAGGCATTTGATTTATGATGATATTGATGCTCACTGATTTTTCCACGCCCGTGAGCTGTCTGCATCATTGATTGGCATTATTTTATTACTGACGTCCCTATTTGATTGGCCGGTGCTCTGTTTGTTATATTTTAATAGCAGAAATATAATAAAAAGAGCACCAACCAATCAATAGGGACATCATTAATAAAACCATACACTTAATATTTTTAATTTGACATCTGTTAGAATAGTAAACTATGCTAAGGAACTATGTTATAAAATTTCAAGGCATGAAATTTTATAACTGTACATATATTTTATGAGTATAACTGTACAATAGAAGAACACCCACATGCCTTGGTTGTGATTGGTCTATGAAAGGATTGGTTTTCCTTTCCCAATTGATATGTCATCCTAAGATTCAAAAAGACCAAGGTAATAATAATTCTTGAATATAAATGCATGATTGTGGATCCTCAAGTAGGAATTGTGATGCAAAAGAAGAACACTTATATGGGTTTACCCACATAAGGACAATGGTTTCATTCATCTTTCTTTCAAGTTATCTTGGGTACTTTCCTTGGCCTCTAGGCTTGGGCATCCTATAGGGGTTGAACCAAAATTATGAAGGCAATAAGGACACATAGAACGATAGATTTGGGGACTTTTAGACTTATGTTTAATCCTTAGTAATGGTTCTTGTTACCATATTTTCTATGCCCATTCCAATTTGGTAACCTAATTAATATATGAGTGACTATAGTACCCTAGTTTTCATTATTAGATGATCTTGTTTAATTTGTGTTCATTTCTTAAAAATATGCATGTAAAGGAAAAGAGATTTCTGCATCTAAAGATTAAATGTATATATATGCCAAATAACTTGTATATAATATACAAGGAAAGGAACTGAAAGATAAAATCATCTGGGCTCACACAGGCCGTGAGCATAGCCAACTTTCATAAGAATATGCAAGAGTACAGGCATACATAAGAGGATGAAAATAAATAATAAGGGTACCAGACATTTCCTGAAGTGATGAATTTTTTACCCTGGTATGAATCTAGTGTGCTCCTGTGTGATCCAGAACCTGCAGAAAAAGAGAGATGGGGGTTAGATCAAAAAGATCTAAGCAATGAATGGCATCCTATTATTGATCATCATCTATAATTATGCATGTGCATAGTCAATCCACACACTTCTGAAAGAAAAACCATGCTACAGGACATGTGCACTCAGAAGAATGTTGCAGAAAGGAAAGAAGATACCATAATTTTCCTCATGAAATGATCATAAATGGGGAGTACCACATAGTGAATATCAACAGAAAAACAAATAAAGAGAGATCAAACACTTCACACAATGCCTTGAAGGTAATAGCAATGATGCCCTAGCTCTCAAAGCTCGTGGGTCATCAAGCATTCCAAATTCAAAGATGTAAACAATGCCAGTATTAAATAGTGAGCTCATAAATAATGGATGATGCCCTAGCTTGCAGCCCGTGAGCCATCAAGACATTTCCTCATTAAATGATCATAAAAGAGGAGTACCACATAGTGAACATCAACAAAAAAATAAATAAAGTGAGATCAAACACTTCACACAATGCCTTGAAGGTAATAGCAAAGATGCTCTAGCTCTCAAAGCTTGCGGGTCATCAAGCATTCCAAATGCAAAGATGTAAACAATGTCAGTGTTAACATTCATATTGTGACATTAAATCAAAAAATGACATCAAAATGAAATTGAGTTAATGAGAAGACAAAGCTCGAATGCCTACCTCAAGTCATGGCTTCCATATGAAGATCAAATGCTAAGGAAATATGTTATAAAATTTCAAGGCATGAAATTTTATAACTGTACATATATTTTCTTCGACTCCCCCACATTGTAAACTCAATGCTAAGGAGCAAAAAATATGATGTCAAAAAGTATAAAATTTCATGCCTTGAAATTTTATAACATAGTTCATGCCTTGAAATTTTATAACATAGTATTAAACAGTGAGCTCATAAACAAGGTTGTGTCTATGCAGAACAATATTTGCACCTTAGTTAACAAAATATGTTAACAACATGTATGTTAGCCTATTGTGTTTGTTTGCAAATTACTAACACATGTTAACACAATAGGCTAACATACATGGTGTTAACATATTTTGTTAACAATAGGGGTTTTCACATATTGCAGAGAAACTCAATAGGATTTTTTTGGTAGGAGAATGGTAGGCACTACCCATTGTTTTTTAAGCTAAAGTCCTGCGCTGTCAGGATCCGACCACTTTCTAGTGTCATTGGTGGTACAGCAGGATGGGATTCTGATTAGATGCCCTTTTAAATTTGAGAAGATGTGGTTTCGAGTGGAGGGTTTTTAGAAGCTGGTGGCTGAGTGGTGGCTTAAAGGGCCTCTGATTGAAGGCAATGCCGCCTTCCATTTCTTCTCAAAGCTGAGACACCTCAAGCAGAAACTGAAAGAGTGGAATCACCTCCACTTTGGCAACATCTTCAAGGCTCGGGAGGAGGTGGAGGTAGATTTGTCGGCCCTTAACAAAAAGGTTTTGGAGTAGGGTACGGATGATGTGGACTTTCAAATAGAACAGATCTTGATGGGCAAATACTTAGAAATCTTGAAAAGGGAAGGGATTCACTATAAACAAAAATAAGAGAGAATTGGCTCCGTGAAGGGGACAGGAACACCATTTTTTTCCATAGCTCTTTGAAAGTAAGGTAGAACATTAACCGTATCCTTTCTATTGAAGATAGCCATGGTACCCTTCTGGAAGACAATGATAGCATCAATACGGAGGTAGTATTTTTTTCTCTTCACTCTGGCAAGAGGAACTAGTAGATAGGAAGGCTGCCCAAGATAAGGTCATGAGTGTCATCCCCAAAATTGTGTCTGAGGAGGACAACAGGATGCTCATGAACAAAATCATGATGGTTGAACTCAAAGCTACTATCTTCGAGATGGGGAGTGACAAGGCCCCTGGATTGAATGGGTTTTAGGCCTTTTTCTACCAAAAATTCTGGGATCTACTCAAAGAAGATTTGCTGAACGTGGTGGAAGAGTCAAGAAGAGAGGGCTTCATCTTAAAATATTTCAACAACACCTTGATCGCTCTGATTCCAAAAAAAGGGCAACCACTGAGGTATGATGATTTTAGACCCATCTCCCTTTGTAATACCATATATAAAATTATTACAAAGGTTGTTGCAAATAGATTAAAATCTCTCTTAGATGCCATTATCTCTCCGGAGCAAAGTGGTTTTACCCCAAATAGTAGTATTATGGATGGTATTATTGTGGCACATGAAGTTATTCACACTACCAGTAAGGGTAAGGGAAGGCATATGATGCTCAAACTAGACATCCATAAAGCTTATGACAGAGTGGATAGGGAGATCTTACTTGGGGTTATGAAGAGTTTTGGTTTCGCGGAGAGCTGGCTCAAATGGATCTGTGGTATGATTTTAGATTTTAGGGCCTCCGTTCTTATCAATGGCAGCCCTTAGGCTTTCTTTAGCATAAGCAGGGGCATCAAGCAAGGTGACCCGATCTCCCCCTTCTTATTCATCATTCTGGCAAAGGTCCTGGGGAGATTAATCACCAAGCACAGAGTGAGTGTGGCATGGAAGGGCATCCAGATTGTGAATGGGATTCCCTCTACTTCCCATTCCCAATTTGTGAATGACACATGTTTTTTTGGGACATCATCTATGGTAGAGGCCAAGGTTATGCAACAGGTGTTGGCTGACTATAGTGTGGCATCGGGACAGTCGGTAAATTGGGAAAAGTTAGAAATTATTTTTTTCAATACTGAACTAGGCCTTCAAAGAGAAATTGCTGGACTCTTTGGAGTGAGGATTGGTAAACTCCCTGGGAAATTCCTTGGAACCCCTCTATTTGGGGGTGCTGGGAGAGGAAAAATATAGAATAAGTTAGTGGATGAATGTAGAAACAGCATGGATAGCTAGAAAGGTTAGTGGCTGTCATTGGCTGGTAGGATTACCATGCTCTGGGCTATTATCTCAGCAAAGCCAGTCTACTCGATGGCATGTTTCAGAATTCCCAAGAAGGAGATTCAATCGATACAAAGATGTATGCAAAATTTCCTATGGAATGGCGCATAGGAAGGCGACAAGATCCCCTTGATGGCCTGGTCCAAAGTTTGCAAACTGAAAGGTAGCGATGGAGCAAGGGTAAGGGACTGGATGCTTTTCAACACGGCCCTGGGTGCCAAGCTTGTCTAGCAGATGTTTAGTGCAGGCAATCAGAGATGGGTTAAAATTTTATGAGCCAAATATCTGGATTCTCAAGAACCTAATAGGATTCTGACTATTGTGGATCCACCAAGAGGCTCAACCATCTAGAACTTCCTCCTTAGTTATAAAGATCTGATCATAGACCATTTAACTTGGAAGATTAGGAATGGCAAGAAGGCAAATTTTTGGTATGACTCATGGGATGGGGGACAGAGACTGGCTTCCTCATGGGTCCCTCATTGAGTCATAGACCAAGTGCAACATTTGTGGGGCTCCTGAGTCAAGGACTACATTGACAATCAGCCATCCGACCTGGGGTGTTCAAGGAAATGGAAAGACCCCTCAACATTGGCAATCAACAACGATGATAAGGAGTGGATGAGGCAAATTTTGGCTGAGAGAGGATTGATTGCTTCCCTGATGGAGGACCAGCTCATCTGGTGTGGCTCCAAAAGTGGCAACTACTCAGTTAAGATTAGATACCAGTTATTGGAAGGGAATTACAATAAAGTTGCCTAGGAGCGGAACCTCTGTTGGAACAAGGAATACCTACCCAAAGCAGGCACTTTCACTTGACTGCAGGCAATGGAAAAATCCTAACAAGGGAAAGACTCAAATGTATAGGTTTTCAGGGACCTTTCAGATGCCCCCTGTGAAAAAATGTAGAAGAAATGGTTGACCACCTTCTTCTCCACTGCAGTTACTCTCAGGAAGTGTGGATCGTGGCTAAAACTAAACTAGAGTGGGTGAGCCCCTTGACAGAAACCTTGGAAGGATGGCTGAAAGCATGGTTGGAGAAGGACCAGGGGTCAGTCTTTGGATTAGCCTGGAAGATAATCCCATCAATTACATTGTGGGAACTGTGGACGGAAAGAAACAGGAGAATCTTCTAAGGAAAGGAGGAAATAGTAGACATTTTTGGTCAGCGGCTTGATAGAGCCATTTTTGAAGTCATATCATCAGCTGCATCCTCATCAAGCAAGCACAACCCCTCCTTCACATGTTTTGATGCTCACTTGCAAACCAAGTTACCCGCCATCAAATTTTGGCCTATTCATGGGTTTCAAAGGGTTAATCATTCTCTTTGTAAGGTGAAATGTGGGTGGCAACCTCCACAGGAAGGCTGGATAAAAATTAATTTTGACGGCGCAGCCAGAGGCAATCCTGGTACCTCCAGGTGTAGCTGTATAGCATGGGACTATGAGGGCAACACAATGGCTATCACTGCAAGGAGGCTTCGTGATGGGACTAACAACAAGGCAGAATGTGAAGTTGCGAAAGAAGCTACCTTAATGGGAGTGAAGATGGGTTTTTGGAAGGTGCACTTGGAAGGAGATTCTAAAATCATCATTAATGGGATTAAGAAAGGTAGACTAGAATCATGGTATCTAGATAAACACATTCAACAGATATAGTGTTTTATGTCAAAGTTCAAAGATTTATGGATTCCCATGTCTATAGGGAGGCAAATGTGGTGGCCGATACTCTGGCCAACTTGGGATAAAATAGCCCCCATGGGGAAAAGGATGAAATTTTTGAAGACTTCGGTCTTCTCAAGTTGGATTAACTTGCGGCCGATCTTCCTTCACAAATTTGCACACACCAAAGGAGGGACATTTTAATTACTTCCCATGATTTATAATTATGAGATCGCAATGTATCATCCATTAAGATCGCATGAAAGAAATTATTTCATGGCGTGTCTCTAGAAATTTCTTGGGAAGATTTTAAACTTGGGAAAGGCCTCGACACAACTCACATAGTGAAATGTTTTTAGCAGAGCGAAAATCATGGAGGCTAACTTTGCTTTGGAATCAAGCAACCAGACACAGGCATACAAAGAGAACATCTCGACTCGGTGACTAAGACACATTTTTCTTTTTGAAGGCCAGGCCTTCATGAGCTCAGTCATGGATTTATTTGGCCTGGAATACTTGGATGACTACTGGAGAAGGAGGTCAAACCTAGATGTTGCCTCACTTTTTGTTGCTCTGGCCCTTTTGATGGGGGACTCGAAGGAAGAGGTCTAACAAGTCGTGGAAGCCTGCATTGAACCGCAGTGGTTGGTGGGGCTTGAAGAAATTTTAAACAGGGCCGAGCTGGGTGTTGGGATACACATGGGACCAGACCCATGGAGGAAAATTGGAGGAGGAGAGATGCCTCTGCAACCCCTGATAGTATGTTCAGACAATATTTCCCCAATTTTGTATGTTTCTTTTATGTGGGATGTTTATATCCCTTTGTCCCTTAGCACTAGTGCGTAAGTTTAGATGTCAGGTAGGTAAGTTTGTGGGTTTGTAATACGGCAGCCATCTAGAAAACTGGCCTTATGATGTAATCCTTATCTTTTATCAATATAAAAATTGAAATGTTACCGATAAAAAAAACATATTTTGTTAACAACATATTGTGTTAACATGTGTTTACTAAGGTGAAAATATTGTGGTGCATAGACACGGCCCATAAACAATGCATGATGCCCTAGCTTGCAGCCCACGAGCCATCAAGACATTTCCTCTTGAAATGATCATAAACGGGGAGTACCACATAGTGAATATCAACAAAAAAACAAATAAAGAGAGATCAAACACTTCACACAATGCCTTGAAGGTAATAGCAATGATGCTCTAGTTCTCAAAGCTCACGAGTCATCAAGCATTCCAAATGCAAAGATGTAAACAATGCCAGTATTAACATTCATATTGTACCATTAAATAAACAAGTGCCATCAAAATAAAATTGAGCTAGGGTTGTGCAAAGTGGCAACTTTCCCATTTTACCACAGTTAGGGCCCTCTTTTACCATGCTTTATGAGCTTTATATGGTTGGTTGAGTAGGTCATTAGAATCAATATGATCAATCAAAGAAGAAATTTTTATATTTGGGGGTCTTTAAGTAATAACCAAGAGCTATTATTTTATATTCTTCTGTTCTATTTATAAACTCTTTTTTTATTGTAATTATTTTAATGTTCAAAGGACGATTAAAATCTCTTGATTGTAATTATTTTAATGTTGAAAGGACCATATAAAAGAAAGCACCAGTGGAAGAATGCAGATTCAAGAATACAAATAAGAGAAGGATTTGGGTTATGTGAACTTTTGTGCAAGAAGATTCTCCAACAACTGTGGCAGAAGTACAAGTGAGTGTGAATTGTTTGTTTAATATGATTTAGTAAAAAAACTATGTTGATAATTTTTTGCTTTGGATTTTTAAGGACTCTGATCAAAAGCCTATTCTGTCTGTTTATGGGTAACTATGTCAATATGGGTGATATAGAGTTTTGACATGATTGTTTATGTGTGTTTGTGGGTTTCTCTTTCATTTGTTGTAGTGTTTACCACATTTGTTAAAACTGCATAGCCCTTCTTTTTTGTTTGTTTACTTTTACAGTATCACATGCACACTAAGAAAAAGGACAGTGGAGGATAAGGATTCCCATTCACAAGCCCTTTGTGTTGCAGACAGTCCTTTTAGCATTTAATGAACCTTTTCTCTACCTATTAGTATTGCTTAATTGTTGTGATTTTGTAGCTTTCCTTTTTCAGAAAGATGGGTTCAGGCTAGATTAGTGGAGTCATGGTAGTAATGCTCTTAGTATTGGAGCTCCTGGCATGTTGTTTCTTTGGTTGTGTATCTACCAAGGGGGTGGGTATTCATTCATGTATGATAGTATATATACATTGAGTATTGATAGGACTTGTGGTTTGTGATAAATGGTTTAATGGGGGTGTGTTGTACATATTTTTTTACATGTATATGTTGTCTATTTAGGTGGCCATGGAGGATTGTAGCCAGAGGAAGTGTCTGAAATGCATCATTTTATGCTTCTCTCTGTCAAAGAAAGGTTGGTCCATTGTTATTGTACTACATCAATTATGCTAGTTTATTTTTATTCTTGAGCTCTCTAACATTTTGAGGATGGATCATTGAGTATAATGAGTTATGCTTGTTTCTTTCCATTCTTGAGATCTCTAAAATTTTGAGAAAGGATCATTGAATATGATAAAAAAAAATTGGTCTAAATAATAGACACAAGCGAATCCATAAAGATAAATGCAGTAAAGTTGCTGATAGGCAATGACAATTCTTTGTTTCTTGGTTTTGCTAGTGTTGATGAAGCAAGGGAATCATTGCTATACTATTACAAGCATTCTTTCAATGGCTTTACAGCTCAACTTTCTCCTGCAAAAGCTTCTTCCATTGTAGGTAGCTCTACAAAAAGTACAATAAAAAGCTATGCTTCACGTGTTATTACCACAGTAGTTTATGGGGGTTGATTTCATAAAATGGTTATGAAACTTTTATGTTTTCTTGACAATTCATTTAACCTACCATTCTAAGAATATGAGAGACATGAGCTTGTTGAAAGTATATGAAAATTCATGTGGGTCGATTTTATAAAATGGTTATGGAAATTTATGTTTTCTTGATAATTCATCTAAACCTACCATTCTAAGAACATGAAGGACAAAGAGCTTGTTGGTGGTATATGTAAGATTATGGGTTTTGTTTTGTGTGTTGGGCATGTTGATGAGGAGGCAGTTATGCTTGACAATAGATAGTACTTTAAATACGTGTCCAAAGTTCCAAAAATTGGTTTCTCTGATGTACTGACTTGTAATGTTCACGTAAATCTCACCAAAGAAAGTGAACAAAGATCAGTCAAGGCATTTTGGCATTAAATGTGTGATCATTTTGGGTTATGGTAAATTTTAATGTCATCTTGTCCCACCACCAGTCCTAACTAAAATTCTATTTTTTATTAATATGCTTTCTTTTGGATTAGTTTGGGATCAAACATAATGATCGACAAAATCTATCAGATCTAATTCAGAAAATAACTATAGAAACTTCATAAATTTGATTCTATTTGTTGGCAATAATGACATTCCCACAAATATAATGTACTTCTATATACTGGATGTAGAAATGGAAGGGGTGATATCTGTATTTCCAAGCAAAGGAAGAAGGATGCACACCACAAGGTCGTGGAGTTTTTTGGGTATAGATGATGGGGCACAACAAGATGAGTCTTCCTCTTCAAACACCCTGTGGAAACAGATAAAATATGTCGAAGATACAATAATTGGGCTCCTAGATTCAGGTGCACATACATTTTAAGTTAATTATACATACAAATAGAGAGTATATTGGACTTTCATATATGGATATGTATCTTTAATCAAAGAAAATAGAACTTAATTGAAAGCTTTACAAATGTATTTTTGACTTCAGACCTGAGCTCTTTTAGAAATTTGTGTGTTTCATTCTAAACATGAGGGTTTCTCATTTTAGTTGAAAATTTTGGCTTGAAATCCTTCTATATTCACTTAAAGGTGGTGTTCATTGTATTCTCTAGACTAAATCTTGTTGTGCATATTTGAAAATTCAATATCTCTCATTTTATATGAGAAACCCTCTTTCTTTGATCCTATACAATGTACCAATGGTACTGGTCATATTTTGATTATGCGTATATATTATTCCATCACTTTATACATTGATTAGTATTGATGGCTTATAAATTTGTTGTATCATTTTACATGGGTCTCTTTGTTGTGCTGTTATGACATAGTGAAAATGATGACACATTAATCATTTAATTTTTTATGTTGTTTTTGGTCACTGTGATGTCTCCTTCATGGCACTATATTTTAGTTCCTTTAGTTGGTACTTAATTTTACTTTGAAGTTATATCATACCCTTTATTTCATCCCTTCTCCTAATTTGAAGCAGTAATAACTCTTCAACTTATTTTTAGTAGCATTTAGATCTTTCACATATTCCTCTTGCTCCACTATCTCCTAAGCATCATATTCATGGTTTGATATATATATATATAATAGTTACCTCATTGTATATTGGTAACCTAATTACTAGATGAGTGACTACAGTAGCCTAGTTTTCATTATTAGATGATCTTGTTTAATTTGTGTTCATTTCATGAAAAGATACATGTAAAGGAAATGTAATTTTTGCATCTAAAGATTACATGTATATATATATATATGCCAAATAACTTGTATATACTATACAAGGAAAGGAACTGAAAGATAAAATCATCTGGGATGTTGTGATCATAGCCAAATTTTAGAAGAATATGCAAGAGTACAGGCATACATAAGAGGATGAACATAAATAATAAGGGTACCAGACATTGCCTGAAGTGATGAATTTTTCACCTAGGTATGAATCCAGTGTGCTCCTGTGCGATCCAGAACCTGCAAAGAAAAGAGAGATGGGGGTTAGATCAAAAAGATCTAAGAAATGAATGGCATCCTATTACTAATCCTCGTCTACAATTATGCATGTGCATAGTCAAGCCATACACTTCTGAAAGAAAAAATATGCTACATGACATATGCACTCAAAAGAATTTTGTAGAAAGGAAAGAAGATACCATATTTTTCCTCATGAAATGATCATAAGCGGGGAGTACCACATAGTGAATATCAACAACAAAACAAATAAAGAAAGATCAAATACTTCACACAATACCTTGAAGGTAATAGAAATGATGCCCTAGCTCTCAAATCTCTCGAGTCATCAAGCATTCCAAATGCAAAGATGTAAACAATGCCAGTATTAAATAGTGAGCTCATAAACAATGCATGATGCCCTAGCTTGCAACCCGTGAGCCATCAAGACATTTCCTCATGAAATTATCATAAATGGGGATTACCACATAGTGAATATCAACAGAAAAACAAATAAAGAGAGATCAAACACTTCACACAATGCCTTGAAGATAATAGCAACGATGCCCTAGCTCTCAAAGCTCGCGGGTCATCAAACATTCTAACTGCAAAGAAGTAAACAATGTCAGTATTAACATTCATATTGTGCCATTAAATCAAAAAATGCCATCAAAATTAAATTGAGTTAATGAGAAGACAAATCTCGAATGCCTACCTCAAGTCATGGCTGCCATATACCAAGATTCCAAACTTCCACAATAAGGGCCCTCTTCGCGCATGACAGTATGCAATCATGAAAACTAGAAATGAGCCTTTCTTTTTCTTTTTATTTTTTTTATAATCATGCGAGTGTTGAAATTATGATGGTACCATCACTATTACATCAACATCGGGGGCACTTGGAAAAAAACACAAAAATCACACACAAATAGTAGTGTCGTCGCAAATTGGCATTGAAATTTGACCCCAAATGTTGTAGTGATTCTTTAATTAGTATATTTAGATGTGTGTGGTCTTATGCAAACTCAATCACTTGGGGGAGCATCTTAATTTCTCATATTTTTTGATGATTGCACTAGATATACTTGGGTGTATTTCTTAAGAAATAAGAGTGAAATGTTTGAATATTTCAAAGAGTTCAAAACCATGAGAGAAAAAAAACAACTCACAATGGTAAGATTCTTAGATCAAATCAAGGGGGGAATATACTTTAGAAAATTTGGTGAAATATTGCAAAGATAATGGCATTCTTAAGAAATACACAGTTGCCCATATTCCTGAACAAAATGGTGTAGCTGAAAGAAAAAATAGAACAATTCTTGAGTGTGCTAGGAGTATGCTAAAAGAAAAGAACCTCCCTAATAATTTTTGGGTTGAAGCAATTAATATAACTATCTATTTATTGACTATAAGACCCACCAAGTATCATGAAAATAAAAATCATTATGAATCTCTCATTGGCAATAATCATGTTGTTAGTCATTCGAGAATCTTTGGAAGTAAGGCATTATGTCATATTCCAAAAGAGAATAGAGAAAAACTTGATGCAAAGTCAATAAAATGTATTGTTGTTGTTTATTGTATTGATTGTAAGGTCTACATGATGTAGAATCCTACTACTCCTAAGGTATTTTCTAGCAGAGATATTATATTTCATGAATTTGCATTTGATGTTCAAGAGGAAGAAAATGTGGAAAAAGTTATTTCATGGAAACTAATTGAAGAAGGCAATGAAAGTTCAGATATTGTAGATCAAAAAACTCATGATCATTTGGGCATGAAACAAGTCAAGGTGAAGCTACTCCATCCAATAATGAATTACTAAGAAGATCAACATGAAGGAAAATCAGGGCACCAATCAGGTATAATGATTATCGTCTAATGGCTCACGTGATGAGTGTAGATGAACCTCAATTTTGAAGAAGCTAAGAACCATAAGGAATGGATGAATGCAATGCAAGAAGAATTTGATTCAATTATGAATAATGACACTTGGGAATTAACTGAATTACCTACAAGTAAAATTCCTATCGACACTAAATGGTTGTTCAAAACTAAGTTTAAAGTTGATGAAACTATTGATAAATTCAAAGCTAGATTAGTTGCACAAGGGTACTCACAAAAGGAAGGAATTGATTATGATGATACTTTTGCACCATTAGATAAATTGAACACTATTAGACTTGTGATTTCACTTACTACTAAATTTAAGTGGGATCTTCATCAAATGGATGTTAAGTTAGCATTTTTAAATGGTGATTTAGGAAGAAATTTATCTTGTTCAACCTTAAGGTTTTCTAAAGAAAGGAAAAGAACATTTGGTATGCAAGTTAAAAAAAAAGGCATTATATGGTCTCAAACAACCACCAAGATCATGGTATGATAAAATTGATAAATTCTTCTTTCAACAAGGGTACATCAGGAGTAAAAATTATCCAAAATTTAACATAAAAAATGATGGACATGGGAATGTTGTTTTGATTTCATTGTATGCGAATGACTTAATCATAACAGGAAGTGTTATAGGTTTGATTGATGAAATCATAGAATATTTATCATAGTCATTTTAAATCAGGTACCTTGGAAATATGCATTATTTTTTACGAATTGAAGTGTGGAGACAAGATGGTAAGACTTTGATTACTCAAAGTATGCAAAGAAGTTGATCCAAAGGTTTAATATGCAAGATTGTAAAGAAACATGTACTCCATTAGATCAAAATTTTAATTTCACTTGTGATAATGTTACTTTAGAAGTTAATGAGACTTTGTATAGATAGATGATGGGAAGTTTGAAATCCTTGACCACTACAAGACTAGATGTTTCATATTGTGTCAACATACTTAGCCAATTCATGGCTAATCCTCTTGAGCCTCATTGGAAAGTAGAAAAGACAGTCATTTGATACCTAAAGGGTACCATACATTTTGGAATTGAATATACTAACCATTTTAATGTTGATTTGATAGGTTATTTTGATTTTGATTGGACAAGTGATCTAGATGATCGTAAATCAACAAATGGTTACACATTCAGCATAGGATCAGGTGTTGTTTCTTGGAAAAGCAAGAAGAAAATGACTATTTGATGACATATTTTTTTCCATTAGTATGCAAAGAGAAAATAGTTGTTTGAACTATTAGTTACACTACATTGAAAGATAGATTTTAGTTCAGAGACAAACCCGATGACACAAGTTTTACAGTGTAAACCAAAAGTGCAGCCCGAAGATGATACAGAGGAACCTGACAAGCAAATTACACTATAAACCAATAGAGCAGGAAAGAGAGGAACCTGATAGAGCGAGGGATCCTGATAGACAGTTCACAAAGGAACATTGAAAGACTTTCAGAGCAACCCAAGCATCAGACACTGAAAGTCAGATATATCCCAAGAAAAGTGGATCTAACTTCCACGTTAGATAAAATAGTTATGTTTTATATTTAGAGTTTTGATTTGATTTAAAAAAAATTCTTGAGGGACAAGAAAGATAATTTTAATTGTTTTTATCAGTCTAACTAGTTAAAAACATGTAGACTAGGAGATCAAGGTCAAGTTGTAAACCTTTGATCATAGAGCTATCTTTGTAATACATGAAACTAAATTAGGTCAATCTATTGTATAAATAGATGTGTAATCATTCATTTCATGATGGATGTGAGGATGATAGTAGCCAAGGAGCACATCTATGGATTAGACTGAGAGTTTCAAGAAGCATACAGTAAAAGATGAATTTGGTTATCAAGAACCAAGAATCAAGGCTACCGAGCAACAGAGGTATTAATCAATCACATTAGGTGATACTTTGTACATGTGATTTTAATGGATCTGTAATCAGAAATTGAATGTTGCATACACTCAGGTCAATGAGTATTTTTTTCTACATTCTAACAAGTGTATAAAATAGAAGAAATCCTTTCAAGAAAGGTGGATTTAACAATCCTTTGTAAATCTCTTAACCGAGTGCCCACTAAACAGTGTTTCTAAAGCTCTTAACAGAGTATACCTTAACCATTCTCCACATAATACTAATAACAGGGTAGATCATCAGAAGTGATCAAAATTGTAAGCCTTAATCGACCCCTTCCAATCTATAGATAGTGAAGTTTTTGTGGGTGCCATTCCCACCGCAGTTTTTACCTTCTAACAGGGGTTTTCTGCGTTACCATATCTTGTGTTATGCTTCATTATATTTCATGAATGATTCTATGGATGTTTACATCTTTGTTAAGTTTATGAATTGATATAACTTACACAAAGATAGTATAGAACAGATGGTTGGTAATACAGTGGATTACTAAAAGGAGAAAGGTTAAAAGTGATAAAAAAAAATTAGAGGTACTGATTCACCCCTCCCCTCTCAGTACATACTTCTCATTATTTCCAATAATTGGTATTAGAGCTAGATCTCTTAATTGGAAAATTTTAAAGACTCAAGAGAAAAGATCATACAATGGAGAAGTACAAGCTTGACAAGAGTATTGAGAATCAGAATCTAGAAATTCAGATCTTGTATGAGAATTATAAAGGAGCTAGAATCAAGATGAGACATCTGCTAGATGAAAGAAAGATTATGGCATCTCGTTGTAATAAAATAGACTGTCAAGAAGAGGAGATACCTGATATATTTGAATCTTCAGGATCTACAACAAGCAAAGCATCAGACACTTCAGAAGAAAGAATCACAAGTCTGAACAAAATCAATCAACATCTGGCTGGACAAGTGAAATCTCTACAAATCGGTCAAGAGACACAGATGGTAAGAATGATTTATGTCATGAACAATGCTAGACAAGTTGATCAAGAAAGAACACTAGCTATTGATGATAGAAGGAAGGATACTGAAAAGCTACAAGAGAAAGACTCAGAATCACAAAGACTTACAGAACATCATCATGAGATCACAAATTAGATTATTCTTATGAGTTAGGAGGCAAACAAAATGAATACAGAACTCATTGAAAGAATAGAATCTATCAGTGAGATAAGAGAAGAAAATGAAAATCTGAAACATGAAGTGAAAATTCAGAAACAACATAATGACATAATCAAGAGAGATTAAGAAAGAAACAAAAGGATGGATGATTTTCTTTATGGACAAGGAAGAGTCAACAACCATACCAGACTAGGGTATATTGAAAATGAAGAATCACCAAACCAAGTTGATCTTAAGAATGTCTATGCAAATCCAAGACCAAGAAAGCTAACATGCAATCACTGTGGAAGGCCAAGCCACACATCAAATGTTTGCAGGAGAAAAATGAAAGGTATTCCTAAAACCACACCTTCATTCATAGGAATTTGGTTATAAATGTAACAAGAAAGGACATAAATCATATGAATGTAAATCTAAGGTGAAACAACAAAAGAAGGAAACCTACATGGAAAAATAGTATCCTACTTGCAAAATGCATGGGCACACATCTCTTGAATGGTGGAAGAAGAAAAGGCAAGCATGGAAGCCTAAAGAAAATGAAATTTCTTATCAACCAAAAAGAGTCGGTAACTCATATGTTTGGGATTACAACACATGGGAAAACTACACAGCATGTGGAAGATTTGGACACATAGCTACAAACTGAAGAAGATAATGGATGAGAAAGTCTAGGAGCTGGACTAACCCTAGAATGGCATGTCTACACTATCATAAAGTTGGTCATCTGAGAAAAGATTGTAGAGACTGAATGACAGAGACCAACACCTTTGCCAATGGAAACACCATTGAAGACATCAGGAAGATGAGAAACAAAATGTGGAGGAA
Organism: Thuja plicata; assembly: GCA_018584345.1. Classification (NCBI taxonomy): domain Eukaryota; kingdom Viridiplantae; phylum Streptophyta; class Pinopsida; order Cupressales; family Cupressaceae; genus Thuja; species Thuja plicata. The sequence continues at coordinate 714,147 of MU225827.1, read as the reverse complement.
AGCTATAGACGTTGATGAAGCTAGACCAAGCAATAAAAATGGTGACACCTTATCCAATGGATTTGGTGATATCACCACCCCCACCTAAGTAGAACAAGTAAGTATGGAACTGCATTATACCAAGTTATATTTTGTATCAGTTCCATTATACATTGATGAAATTCCCAATTAGCATGATTAAAGATGCACTATGGTGTTACATGTTACAATTAAGGGAATTCAATTTCATCGGTTAATGCTTACCAAACATCATCGGTGTGAATACAAATCTAAGTTGTCTATACTTACCGAGCATCGTTGGTTAACATATAAAAGCTAAGTTGCTAGTGTAAACTGAGATCCATCGGTAATCATGTAAAAAGACAATGATTGTCTTTGCCATATACCAAAATCCGTCAGTGAACATAACAAGTTGATAGCTACCTTGAAGCATTGCATTCTCACTGAGAATGTTATTTGTGCATCACCTGACGTCTCCATCTTCACACACTGAGAATTTGTTGAGCATTTATGACATGACTTAGGGCAAAGTTTATAAATAGACAACGGAAGGGTTTTATTATTCACACATCGACTTGAGTGAAGAAGAAGAGCGAAACCAGAGCATGAAGCGACCAGATTGTAGAGTGACTCCAACCCTATTCACAACACTCATAAGAATTCATAGTAGTGATAAAATGTTGAAGTAAGTAACAATCAATCACCAAGAACTCTGTTTTCATTTACGAGAAGAAGCCCTAATTTCTGAAATGATGGCATCAACTTCAAGAGCCTCCAAGATCAAGAATGATAAGAAGAATAAGGTTAATCTAATCAAGAATTCCACTTGTGAAGAACCTCATTACAAGATATGTCTCGAGGTTTCTTCAAAACCCAACAACGCTAGTGCATTCTCCAGTATACCAGCTAGGGTTTTACTCATTGAAGATGTGCGAACATATATTCACTGTAAGATTGCAAAAATAGGAGACTTGGAAGTTGAGAAAGCTTACAAGAAGCTTTGCAACAATGATGGAAAAATCAAAGAATAACATAAGCATATTGAAGTAAAAGGGCTCACACATGCCCTATTATTCCTGAAGGAATTCAAAATCGAATGGATTCGGTTAGTAGTGAGCATGATACATGACCGAAAGATATGGTTGGATGAGCCAAAACCGATAACCATGGATTTTATACAAGTTGTTATTAGTTATCCCATAACTGATAAAGTAAAGGCTCTAAATCACCTGCCTAAAGCTGACATTGAAAATAATATAGGAGCGACATGGGATGGAAGAGGATTAAAGGTATCCACCATCAAAGATGATGAAATTAAATTTGGAGCATGTGTCTTAGGATACAAGTTCTTTTAGGCTAGCAAGATGAATAGTATTACATCCAGAGTAGTGGATACAACATACAAAATTGTCAAGAAGGGACTGTAGTTGGATCTATCAGAACTTTTTCTAAGACAATTGGATGAGAACATGAAGACAATAAGGACTGCAAAGTCCATCTCATGTAAGTTTGGTTCACTCATCATGTGTATATTTTTCTATTTCCAAGAATCCTACCCATCTATAGGAAATGTCAAATGGGACACTACTAAACTAGTGACCACATAGATTAGTGAGTTCATCAAATCACTAGGAGACAATTTCAAATCAGTCATGGATGAATACTTTGCTAGATTCAAAGAAAGAATGTAGAAGAGAGTAAGGATTCCAGAACAATTATTAGAAAAGTTAAAGACTGACATTTGATTTATGGTGGACACTAATTACACCTACATCAAGCCAGCTATACCAAGGATAGCATGGCTGGCACCACTTGACTATGAGGTGAACATAGATCAAGTATCAAATGCTATTAAGGAATTGATAAATGAACCATTGGATAAATCACAACCGAAGTTTGGAACTTATGAGGAAGCCAAAGAAAGGATTAAAACTGGCTTAGTTGTGAAAAATATTGATAGAAAGAAAGATAAAATGGTCAAGACTTTGAAGGAAAAACTATCAATGAATGAAGAGGAAAAAAAATAGACTAAAGAAACTGAGGGCCAGTCACTCGTCGATGAAGTTGAGAAGGAGAGTGACTCAGAGTCCATAGAGTTCAATACACCACCTCCTCCATGAGAAAAGAAACCAAGGAATACTACTGCAACTAGGGCCAAGAGTCAAACAACAAAGGATGCAAGTCTTTCACCGATCAAGAAAGGTCAAGGACCTACAAAAGAAAGCCACAAATAGGGAAAGGGGCCAACAAAAATAAGAAAGTTCCTCAGAACAAGGGAAGACATTAAGGACACCAAAAAGGATGAACAATATGTACAAGCTATAAAGAGTAAAATACCTTCTACAATTGATGAGGTATGTGCTTCTATTATCAAATCGGGTACAACAAATGATTGCAAGATTAATAAATGGCTAACATTGGATCCTAAGGATCGAAATAAAATAGAAGAGGCAATTATCACAATGATGTGTGCATTCAAATATGTTCCAATAAAATTGGTAGATAATATGCCAAAATAAATTTTGAATAGGTTGTCAGTAAGATGGACATTTGCATTACATTCTAAGAAATAGATTAGGGAAAGATCCCTAGTTTCTATCATGCCCCCTGAATCTAAACTAGAGGAGATTGAAGAGATGATGAAGAAACACTCCAAAAGGTTCTCACCAAAGTTAAGAGCCTACCAAGTGATTCAAGGACATCTACTTGAGCTAGACAGGAAGAGTGAGGCTGAATGTAGAAAGATACTTGATATACCTAAACAGGGTACAAGTCTTGAGCCACAAATAGCTCTTATCGACAAGCAATAGAACAAAGATGATCAAGATAAACAGAGCCCCGAACATATTCTTATTACTGATGAGGATGTTAATGAAGAATAATTAAAGACAAAATCCAATGAGGATATAGACATTGCAGATGAAACATCGCCGAATAATATTGTCATTAATATTACTGGAGGAGATCTTGCAGATGAGATACAGAAAGATGAAGATGTCACTATTGTCCAAAACCGAACTGACGAATAGGAAACTACTATAGATTCTGCATAGGTAGACACACCAGGATAGATACCACTATTGATACAAGCTATCAATATTATCTCAGAGAAGGAGAAGTCACTTGACAAGGATGCAAGCACACCCAAAGATAAGGGTAATGATAAACAGAAAGATACAATTGATGAACAGGTAGTCACCGGTTGAGAACAAAATATTAAAGATGGAGATCCCACCAAAAAAGATGCACTAATGAAAGATACATATGAAGTGCAAAAAGAGAAAAGTGAAAAAGATAAGCTAGTTGATACCACTCCTAAGAACAATGAAGGAGATGTTGAAGTTACACCGAAGGTTTATGAGGAGACGTCCATAGAAAACTGAAAGGAAAACCCTAAGAAGTAGGAAAAAGGTACAACACCACAGAATCCTTCCTCCAGCACATCAGACCAAGCAGAAAAACTTGCTATGGTTTTTCATATAGGTGCATCAAAAAAGAAGAAGAAGAAAACAAGAAGAGTGAGTTGGAGGTCACACTTGATAAAATCATTGAAATACCAAAGTGTGATCCAGCCACATTGGACTATGAATCTCTTATATAATATGGATAGATATGTCAAAGGAAAGCAATGCAGGAAAAGTTTAGAAAAGAACGCAAAGATTCTCTAGTGCTGGAAAATAAAAGAGATATCTTACAACAGATAGTTCCTGACATTGATGTTGATCACAATGCCCCCATTCTAGATCAACTTGTTGTTCTCATCGAAGTAATCACAACTCAAAATGTGGATGCAGAAAAGGCTATTGAAGAATGAGCAAAACAAAAGTTCCAATACAAATTGATAAAAAAGATCAGCCAAGAAGTGGCAGAAAATAAGGTAAAGCTTTCAGAACTAACAAATGAGTTAGATCCAATCATTACTGAAGCAATTTCCTTAATTCAAAAGCTATTCACTTTGGAGAAATTGACTAAGGATAATAGTGATAAGATTGCAAAGATTGATTCCAATCTAAATACAAGTGCTAAAAGTCTAACCACAGATGACAATACAATAAAATTGAATTATGAGAAGATAATGGAAATCAAAAGGTTAAGACAAGAAATTTGGGAAGTATAATCATATTTTAGAGAAGAGGTTACCGAGATACATGCTCAACTATTACCAAACCTCACACTTCTACAACAACACATGACTTCGGAAAGAAAGCTAATTGCTACCCCTAAGATGTCTGTAGAAGACAACATCTATGATATGCATGCCAGGATTACACTAGAACACATGGCTCTTGAGAACCTAAAGGAGAAATGGGAGAAAATGATGGAGCATATGAAGAATTCTCATTCCCATATTTTTGATAAGTTGTAAGTATACACCTTTGCCCTTACTATCAAAAAAGGGGGAAAATGATACGTACAGATCATATAGTAAAAAGGGGAAAATGATGTATAATACAAAAGGGAGAATGATATGAAGATAAGGTGAAAAGGAAATATAGTATAAAGGCAAGTATATATGTATATACATATACTATATCAGCATATACATAGGGGGAGTCATAAATGACAAAGTAAACATATGGTGTACATACTATACAGTTTAGTATTTTGCACATATCAGTTTTTGATACTAATGTCAAAGGGGGAGATTGATGACATAAGTTTTTCCATTAGTATGCAAAGAGAAAATAATTGTTTGAACCATCGGTTACACTACACTGAAACATATATTTCAGTTCAGACCGAAAGTGCTAAGTATAGAGAAACCCAACAACACAAGTTTTACAGTGTAAACCAAAAATGCAACTCGAAGATGATATAGAGGAACCTGACAAGAAGGTTACACTATAAAATGACAAAGCAAGAAAGAGAGGAACCCAACAGAGCAAGGGAGACTGACAGATAGTTCACAAAGGAACACTGAAAGACTTTAAGAGCAACCTGAGCATCAGACACTGAAAGTCGGTTATATGCTGAGAAAAGTGGATCTGACTTCCATGTCAGATAAAGTAGTTATGTTTTATATTTAGAGTTTTGATTTGATTTAAAACCATTTCTTGAGGGACAAGAAAGATAATTGTAATTGTTTTAATCAGTCTAACTGATTAAAAACATGTAGACTAGGAGATCAAGGTCAAGTTGTAAACCTTCGATCATAGAGTTATCTTTGTAATACGTGAAACTAAATTAGGTCAATATATTGTATAGATAGATGTGTAATCATTCATTTTATGATGGATGTGAGGATGATAGTAGCCAAGGAGCATGTTTATGGATCAGACTGAGAGTTTCAAGAAGTAGAACAACAAAAGCTAAATTTGGTTATCAAGAACCAAGAATAAAGGCTACCGAGCAAGAGAGGTATTAATCGGTCACATTAGGTGATACTTTGTACATGTGATTTTAATGGATCTATAATCAGCAATTGAATATTTCATACACTCAATTCAATGAGTATTTTTGTCTACATTCTAACAAGTGTACAAAATAGAAGAAATCCTTTCAAGAAAGGTGGATTTAACAATCCTTTGTAAATCTCTTAACCGAGTGCACACTAAACAGTGTTGCTAAAGCTCTTAACAAAGTAGACCTTAACTAGTCTCCACATAATACTCCTAACATGGTAGATCATCATAAGTGATCAAAATTGTAAGCCTTAACTAGCCTCTTCCAATTTGTAGATAGTGAAGTTTTTGTGGGTGTCATCCCCGCCGCAGTTTTTACCTTCTAACAGGGGTTTTTTGCGTGACCATATCTTTTGTTATGTGTCATTACATTTCATGAATGCTTCTATGGATGTTTACATGTTTGTTAATTTTATGAATTGATATAACTTACACAAAGATAGTATAGAACAGATGGTTGGTAATACAATAGATTACTAAAAGGAAAAAGGTTAAAAGAGATAAAAACTTTAGAGGTACTGATTCACCCCTTCCCTCTCAGTACATACTTCCCATTATTTCCAACACTATTTACCTCTCATCTACTAAATTTGAGTACAAATAATTGTGTAGTGCTACATGTGAAGTAGTTTGGCTAAGGAGAATTCTTGAAGATATGGGACAAAAGCAAGAAGGAATAATTTGAATCAAGTGTGACAATCAAAGTACAATCAAGCTTGCAAAAAATCATGTTTATCATGCAAGATCAAAGCATATATAAACTCAACATCATTTTGTAAGAGAGAAAATAAGTCTCAAGAGATAGTGATGCATTATTATAACACCAATAACAATGTTGTTGGAATTAAGGAACACTAAGAGGAGGGGTAAATCAATATTATGTTATTTTTAACTTTATTGATCAAATTCCATAAACATAAACCACAACCAATAAAAGAAATAAAATGAGATACAAATCATACACCCACAACATTATGACACCATGATTTTTATCGTGGAAACCTGATTAAGGGAAAAACCACAGTGGGGATGATACCCACAAGTATAAATAGTTTATAGAACAAAGTACCCTATTAAAGGATTGTTACAAAATGGGAATGCATATTCATTCAGGCTTACAACCTAGAGCTCACTGCTTAATTAAAAAAAGGGCTACAACCCTTACAAAATCTCACTGCTTTACAAATGGCTTTTGACTACAATCCAAAATGATGAACTAGAAGATAGCATCACATATGTTAATACAGTTCCATGCAACGTTAATACAAAATATTTCCTCAACTATCAATCGAACCTCAAGTTACAGACCTTTCACATATACAACATATAACCAAAACATATATTTCCATCATTGTCCCAAATCACCATAAAAGCTCAATCATATATATTAATTTCTAAAGTTAATATCTTCCATGGTCGAACTCCAAAGCATAAAGTGTATTGTATGAAGTTTTGACCAAATCCTCCATCAAAAAGTTATGCTAACCTCAAATAATATCACAAATCTCATCTACCATGTCGGCTCTATCAAATTAAGCTAATAAACTGATCAATTAATCGATGTGATAGGATCACTTAATGATCCACAGAACTATATCATTATTCTTCATTTACAATCAGGAAATTGCTACAAAGAGCATCATAACTTGATCATCCAATAACACCAACTACTACAAACATGGAATAAGGTAGATTATACCTTACTGAAGCTCTTCCTAGGTTTGCATCTCAAAACTCCATTATACCTTCCTGTACCAAACTATATACCAAAACATGTATACTATACCTGTTCAACCATACTTAGTCAATTTTGTATCCAATCCTTTGGTAACTCCAAAATATAGCAAGTGACCATGAGAAACATGTATATTTTCCATTAATGAAAATATACAATCCATCAAGAGAAGTGTCTCTTTCCAAAAATCTCCCCCTTTGGCATTGATGGTAACGCTTAGTGAAAAATGACTAAGTGTCAAAATAAAGATTCCAAAATCCAACTGCTCACCAAAATATATCATACTCACCTATACTTCACCTGAGCTAGTCATCCATTTTTCACTTCAATATCTCCACCTTTTACATCAATGTAAAAGGTTGGGAATCACAACAAAATTGGTCTACCAAAATCCTACATATCACCACCTATACACAAGTATGCAATATATACTTACAAAATTTTGAATACATCTAAGAAAGAGTTTCTCATAGCACCAAAATAAGTATCCCAACTCTTCTTTATACTCTCAATTATCTGAAACTTCCCTCAAATGGCATATGCAAACTTTTCTGCAGCTACAAGGTTTGATGCATTGGGATGAGAATAAGTTGCCTATGCCTCGTTTAGGTCATTGAACAAGATATCTAACTTTGGTGTGATTTGAATTTGAAGTTAATTGATCCTCCCTTTCATTTTTTCCTTCTCTACAATCAATATCTTGATTTTTTCATTCAATGATGTAACTTGTACTGCATGACTAGAAGTTGAAGTTGTCAGGGGATCATATGATCTAGACAACTCACCTATCTTATCTTCATTCTCCCTTATGATCTTCTCAATATCAAAAATACACTTAGGGTAATCAATACATGCTCTAAATATGTTTCCATCTTCAGTCAGAGCATCTTTAAACCATTGAATACCAACTCCCAAAGATATCCTATCTTTTGTAATTTAAGTAATCAATTGATCATATCTCCTTTTATCAAACTCATTTTGAACCTTAACCAAAGTTGAGTTCTCCAAAGAATGAAAATGAGAACTTATAGAATCTAGTAATCCTTTGAAATATGACCTGATAAGGAATTATTTGTATCTTGGACATAGGTCGGCATGATCTTCCCTAATACATTTGATCCAAGTGCTAGCAGTTCATTGTCTTTAATGTGAGTCTTCAAAATCTATTTTCTTTCTTTGGCCTAAGCCACCGAATCAAGCCTCATCAGCTGCATAGAGATCAATGTTTCCAATTGAATAAGACCTTGAATAATATGCATATCATCTATTTCACATTTATCCTCCTTAATAAATTCTTTCATTTCCTTTGTAGTGTCTCTTGCTTCTATTTTTACATATTTTTCTTCACAAATCATTTTATCTGCAATTATGTCCTATTCCTTACCTTTTTCATCACTCACATTCCCTGCATCATTAATCTCCTCTTCCACAACATAATCTTTACCTGTAATGGTCATTGTAATATCATTGATCTATTCCACATCATTAGTCCTAGACTAAATTGAAAAAGTCACTAGTACACCAGACCATAGATATTCACATCAGGTTCATCATTAGTAACCTCAAAAGAAGTATCCAAGTTGTCTAAAGGTTCCTAAATAGAAGTATCATGTCTGACTTCAACACCATTATTTACAACATTAAATATGTTGGCTAATAAATTCTATGTAAGCACTTTCTTAGTATCCTCTGTAATCTCATCAATATTACCAATCATGATTTTGTTTGTCCTGGTTTTGACCCTAAATTCCTTCTTTTCCAATTCAAGAGTTCTAATAGCTTCCTCGGTAGAAATTACTGGGAAAATATTCACCATAACTCTCATTCTTATTATCTTATCTTCCTCAAGTTTTGTTAATATTTTAGCTTCCAAAATATCATACAAATCTTCAAGAACTTCACCTTCAATTTGAATCAGTGTTTTTTAAAATTCTTTCAAGTAAGCAACATCGACATCAACATCCTCAACTTTTTGGCATTTGGAATCAGTGACTAGACAACTCCAAAATGAAAGATTGTAAAAGGATGGGCATGATACATGAACTTGCATACTTTTTCCTCAATATCATGAAAATGAAATGCATGAATGCAACTAAGTTAAATGCATACTAAAACATGAGTTAATATAAGAGATATGCAATAACATACTAAGAAATTGAAACTAAGATTCCATTTAAGAGAAAAATGCACAACACTAAGATACCATGAAAATGCATTTCTAAAACATGAACAAAACCTAGGATCAAAATAACATTATAATGTTACTTCTAAAATTTTCCTCTATTTGAGCAAGGAGAGCTATCCCTTTTATAGGAATTTCCTCAAAATGGATGACCAAGATTGAGCCATGAAGGGCAGTTGAGATGCATTTCCCTTCAATCCATGTGGGCTTGATCTGGGTGGAAGATCGTTGATTGGTCAACTTTGTGTTTGTTTAGGGAGAATGAGACAAATTTAGAAATTACCCCCTTTGAATTGCTTTTATTTATATTTTCATGTGCTCATACATGTGTGAGGATGTGTGAAGGGGTTCTTTTAATTAAAATTATTAGGACTTTTAATTAAACCCTATAGTTCAATCAATTAAATGATTTAAGCTATGATTAAATACTTACATACTAAGGTCTAGCAAAAAATACCTTTGATTTAGGATTTTTTAAGCCAATATAGTCGAATTAGGGGCTATGGGCTTACTAGACCAATTTTAGGTGATTTCATTTCCCCTCTTTAAATTGATATGTGAGAAACATGCTAATTCAAAGAACATTTGATGATAGATCGAGGAATAGCTTGATGTGAGGTGATGAAACTATCCCATAGATTAGAACCGATTCTAAACTTGATCAAACACAAATCGATTGAAGATATCAGATCTGGACTTCAATGAGAGAAGAGTGATAGGGAGATCCAAAGATGGCAGTTCTAGACTTAATTGAACTAAGACTAATAGAGAGATTTGAACATTCAGCTTGATGTGAAGCGATGAAACTGAATATTCGTCCCAAAGTAGATTTCCCAATTTTTGGATTGGTTTGAATGACTAATCAACCTAGTGTGGTGTGATGAGATTAATTGTCATTTTATTGATTCCTTGGGATAATTGACTTCATATGGGTCCTGATGAAGCCAATTACCTGATTAAGAGGTGTTATCAAATTAATGTGGTGTGATGAAACTTATATGACCCTAGAGATTCAAGTGACTTGATGTGAAGCAATCAAATCACTTGTGTAGAAAGAATATTGATTTGATACAGATCTCTGATGCCCCTAGAAATGAAACTTGTTGAGTGAGCCAAATTATTGATATATTACTGTTACCCCTTCGAGATCAAAATTGAAATGTTTGTTGGGGCGACAAGTCTGATGACAACTAATTTGAAAGCATCAATTTACATAAGAATTGGATTCGATCTTGATTTGAGGTCTGGTTGACCAATTTTGACCGAGAGTTTACTTGGGTTAACCAAGGTTTACTTTCTTGGATTGAAATAGAGAATGCTTGTTTCAATTAATTAGGACTGAAATTGAGGAGGAATCATGTGAAGAAAGCATCAGCAGTCAACTGCATTTAAGTAACAGGTTAACTTACATTTTTTAGTAGGAAAAATGGATTAAGGACTGTCTAATTAGCTAAGGGTGCAATTTTCATGTTTATAGGAGCAAGTTGAAAATTAGGTCAAAAATTTATATAAGGGATAAAAGCATAATTTTTAATTCATTTTCACTCCTTGATTTAAAAATTCCAAAAACCTTCTATGAGCAAAAATGGTGGTCCCATTGGAGAATCATTGATTCGAGCGCACACAAAGGCAAAGCCGACCTCAGAATTACCCGCCTCTAGTAAGTAGTTTAAAAACCTCTTTGTTGATTCCAATTTTGCAAGTTTTTGTTGAATTTTTGCAGCTTTTTATCATTTTTCCAACTATTAGGTTGTTTTGTCATATGGGCTAGTGAGAGGGCTCGTACGATAAACTGCAAAAAAATATTTGTCATATGGACCCTTTAGTTTTGTCATCTGGGAGGGACCCATGACTTGTACCTGTAACCACCTAAATTTGGTCTGTTCTAACTATGGACCCTATTTTCCCTAAGTGTGATCATACCCTCGATTATGTCCAAACGACCATGTTACTGCTTGACATAATTCTTCAAATCAATTTAATGTCCTAGGTGATTTTTATCACTGATTTGTATTAACTATTATAGCCATATGATCTAAATCAAATTCAAACCATTTAAATCAAATCAAAATCAAACATGGCTATA
>MU225827.1:666034-685733 GCA_018584345.1 Thuja plicata | reverse complement strand
TCTTTTAGAGCTAGAATATATGCTTTTCCATCTTTTAGCTTGCTTTCAAACTAAAATCCTTCATGCTAGGTTGTACTTGTCACTGATTTGTAGCATATTCTGAGGGCTAATATGTTATTAATTACACTCCTCCTAGTTAGCAGGTAATAAGTTGGTTTTAGTGGGTTTCACATGCTTTTCTAACCCTTTTGGACTAATGCAATGACTTATTGAGTGTTTGTGTTGTTTTCATCAAGTACCCAAATACACACACACAGTACCAGCACCTTCTTCCAAACTCTTAAGGTCTTTAGCATAAAAATTTGTTTCCTTAGTTCATAAATTTGGGTTCTTTGGCATTTGTTTTAGCTTATCTGATCATCATTGTTTGTTTATTCAATATTTTTAGCTCAATTTCACTTGTTTACTGATGGTTTCTCATTTTTTTCTTTTGTAGGTGCAACTACTCGATATTCAGTTCCAATCCACCTATCCTCTGGCCATGTGGTTAGTGAGGAACCTTTCAGATGCACAGAAAGGTCACCTTGGTGAGTGTGGGTTTGTTTGGTTGCTTCAGATGCATGATATCCATGTGAATCATGGATTGCTCACAACTTTGGTCGACCAGTTCCATATTGAGCATAACACATTCCATTTACTGACTGGGGAGATGACCATTTACCCCAGGGATATTTAGAGGATTCTATAGATTATGTTTGTTGGAGAGCAAGTGGAGTATGACATGACTCCATGACTTGGCATACAGGCACTGATCTGGGTATTTCATGATCATACCATTTTGGACCAAGCCATCACCTAGGATGAAATTGTGATCTGATATGGTGCTTAGTTTCCTCTTTTCTATGTTATGACAGGCTTCATCGGTTATGTTGTGGGTCCACAACACACACCCCATTTTTTGGTCCTCTGACCATGGGGCCCCCCTTCTTTTTTTCTTTTTGATCTTACCCTCCCCTGCTCCTTGAACTGAATCTTTTGGAGGGTCATGTTGAGATAACAAAGGTGCTATTAACCCCTTTCACACTTTCAAAATTTTGGAGGACCTTAGGTCCTCCAAAACACTGAAAAGGTCAAAGGGCCAAGCCAGACCCTTTTGTTGTTTCAGCCTTCGAAACACTGAAAAGGCTGAAGGGTCAAGCCCACACCTTTTGGTGTTTTTACCTTTGAAACACCAAAAGGGGAGGAGGCCACCCATCTTCAACATTTCAGCCTTTGAAACCCCAAAGTCAGGTGACGTCACCTGCGGGCTATATAAGTGGCCCAAGTCACTTTGTTCCTTGTGTTTTTTTTCTCTTCTGCGTTTTCAAGAGCTCTTCGTGCACACTCCATTATTCTTCCTCATTATTCATTTTCAGTTGCCTCTCCTCACACTTAGATGATTTTGTCTTCCCCCTTTCTTCGCTCCATGCAGGTAGGGCCTTGTCATTTTCTTTCTTTTGTCTTTTTGGGTTTGTGTTTTTTTGGTTTTTAGGTTTGTTTAGGGTCTTGTCTTTGGCCTAGTTGGATCATGCTCCCTCCTAGGTCCCTAGGGTTCGCACCCTTGGACCTTTGGTCAAATCTCTCTCCCTCATCTTGGTCTTCTTTTTGTATTTTTTTTAGGTTTAGTGTTTTTTTTGTGTCGCGACCTATTCGTAGGTTTTTGACCTCCTAAAGGATGAAACTAGCCCCCTTGAAGTAGATTTTTACGAAGTGCTATTTTGTACTTTCAGCCTTTTCGGTGTTTTGAACCTTCAAAAAAACCAAAACACCAAAACATCCAAAAATAAGGTCACCACCCCCAGAGGTTTTGGTCTTTTGGACATCAAAACCTTCTTCGGACTTTCATACACTTAAAGGCCGAAAGCATTTCATCAGCCCCACGAGTCTCTTCAAGATTTTGGGCTTTCACACCCTAATATTTATGCATAGTTTTCGCACTCCGCAAGTTTGAAAGACTTGCTTCTCCATTACCTCATTCTTCAAATTTTGGTCTTTTGTACCACGGCCTTGTCTTCAGAGTTTGAAATCATGAAAGTCTAAAAAGAGATAAAATTTAATTTCTGGCTACTTAAGAGCCATATGCTTCTATTTTTCTTAGTTAGAGTCATGTTTCTTTCATACTTTAGTAGTTTTCTTTCAATAAAGACACTGATACTTGCATGTTTCCTTGCAGGAATGCCTGAGAAGTGGACATCACCAATGAAGTACCTATTCAAGGGGAATCGTCCCCCTTCAAAGATCAGGAATAAACACTTGGAAATCAATGATACAGACATTGAGAACATGAACTCGGATGAATTCCTAGTAATATGTTCTCAACCAGCAGGAAGGATTGAAGATTTCACCTCCCTGGTTTTATCAAGCCTAGTTAATGCAGCAGCACACCTGGTATCGGTCATGTCCTCTGAGCTCATCATGGCATTGGCCAACCACTACACACCAAATGAAAGGGTGGTCAAGAATATAGAAGGACAGATAGTTCTTGACCTAAGTCCGAACAACATTGAAGATGTCTTCCATCTTCAGAAGGGCGTGGACAAATTCTATGACTTCTTTATAGAGAAGGGGTTGAGATGGTTCAGGAACAAAACTGAGGAGGCTTATGAGATTGCAAATCAAGAATACCTCCAATAACCTATCCCAAAGAACAAACTAGACAAAATAGATCTCATAAGGGGATACTTGAGAGATGACATCCAAGTGGCAGTCACATTGATAAGCTGAGTGTATGGACTAACTTAGTCCATCCAACTTGAGAACTAGATGATCTTGTTGATAGAGAAGATAAGGAACTACAAGGATAGATTTGATTGGGCCACCATCCTAAGTGATAAAATGGATGAGAAACTGACCATAGTGGAGCACAACCCAAAGATCTATATGAATTCATACATAGTGTACCTGTTAGCCACACAAGCAGCCTATCCGGGGCTCACAAAATGGGGAAACTTTGGTGAAGTGAATACATGATGTTTCATTGTCTATCTACAACTGGTAAGAAGAATATACATGCTTGAAAATATCCCAAATTACAAAATAGTGAATGATGCCTTCATCTTCGCAGTCATTAGATCCATAGAGGGTGACTACACAAAGAGGCTATCAAAAGAGGTTGCTACCAAATAAGGACCATAGGGGAGTACTACATACAGCTCAAAACCTTCACATACATCAGAGTGGTAGGATCTACCCTACACCCCAAGAAACTAACCAGGTACCCATCTAATTTTTTAATCATCCTAGAAATGGCTAGGCAACTTGCAGAGGCATATGAAAATATCAAGCATAAGAAGAAGAATTGTTGGGACTTCCTCATTTCCCTAGGCCCCTACACTCTCCAAGACATGAAGATCTGTAATTCATTGGCCTTGGCCTTTGAGTGGGATGAGTTCCCACTCCATCTATATAAAAACATCCTGACCCGATTTGACCCCATAGGCACATACAACCATATCATTGGCAAGTTTTACATCCATGAGCCACATATTGAAGATCATTGGCTGAATTGTGTGGATGACCATGAGGTAAGGATCGGGGATTATTCCAGGATGTCCCTCACATTAGGACAAGTATCCTTAGAGGTAAAATAATTCCCCCCAAGGTTTGGGACAATGATTCAGATAATGTGCTGGAGTCAATCTATATTTTTGATAAATATACAATAGGCCTATCTTGAATGCAGAGGTAGATAAGGAGGAAAATGACAACATTAAATTCAAAGTAAGGCATGTGGTCACAACAACTAAGGCATGGATTGACATGCCTTATCAAATGGATTGTATTCCCATGAAGGCACTAATGGATTATCCCAAGAGGGCATATAAGAAACATGGGGAGAGGCCCACAATGCCCTAGTTCAAGAAGGCCCCACCTCAAAATCTGGGAACAATATATGGGCATGAACGTGTAGTGGAATACATTTCCAACCCCAGGCACTAGGACCCAAAGACCAGGATGACATGGCTGATAGATCCTCCTGTTGGATCATCACATGTCACCCAAGATGAAGGCCCTTCCACCTCTAACCCATCTCCTAGTATCGTTGAAGAAGGGAAGAAGACTTACAAAAGAAAGAGAGCTTTTGCCTCTCCTCGATTGGAAACTTTACAAGAAGAACCTAAATTTGAGGATGTGCCCCTATTAAAAAGGACAACATCTCGGGAAGCTTCTCTAATTCAAAAGGAGATCACAAGGAAGAAGACAGAGGCTCCAAAGGAGCATGAAAATCCTTTGGATACCCTAGGCTCACATGAGTTCCTCGTGTACAATTTTGAAGGCCTAGAGGGTTTTGCAAACCAAGGATAGGATACAATTGACTCCACGACAGGAATTGACATAGGATTACAAGCACCCATCAATCCTTAGGTTATCCTTACTCCACCTCCATACCAATTCATGAACCCCGCACCAAATGTGCCTCTCACTGGGGTGGATCCTAGCACCAACCAAAGGGCAGAAACCCAAGATGCTAGCGCTGCCCAAAGCATAGCAAGGGATAAAATTGTAGGAGAAAGTTCAATACCAACTCCACTACCATACATTCCAACTCATTCAACCTCTATCCTAGCTTCCATTCTGACTCCACCACCTTTTCTCCCAACTCCCACACCAAATTTGCCTTATATTTCTACTCCACCACCTATGATGCAAGCACCAATTCCACCACCACCTTTTCCTTTTCCTTCCTCTATCCTGGCACTCCAAGTGTTGGTAAGCACAAAAGCTACACCTCCCCTCAAAACCACATTAGAAGCCATGAAAGGTCTTAATGTAGAAATATCACTCAGTTCCTCCAGGGATCAAGGAAAAGATAAAGGTGAACATGAGGCTACAAGGGAAGAAGAGAAGGGAGAGGAAGAAATCCATGAAGGGGAAAGGCACGAGGAAGAAAGTAGAGAAGAAGGTGAACATGGGAAAGAGTTAGATAAAGAGGAGGGGGTGACCCCTGGATCACAAAGTTTGGCTTCAGTCCTCCACATCATCCCATATGAGTTGGTTACCACATTTAGTAAACCTACTTGGTTCACTAAATAGATTCAACCATGAATGAGAACTTACACAGATGAAGAGGATGGAGAAGACACGAATATTTTATTCTTAGGGTAGGCCTTCCATCAAATAGAGGCTAATATGAGAATTGTATCCCACGTCACTCAAGACACCAAGGGGTGCTGGAAGGTACAGGTGGAAGTTCCTTCTACTAGACTCTCCCAAGCACAAATAACCCCGGAGGATTATACATTTGAAGAGGTGGATCTGGGAGAACCAACCAGAGAGGGAAGTAAGACCCTGGCAACTTTAGTCCTTAAATATGCTTTGGGTTTCATGAGCAAAGATGAGGAAAACATCAAGTCCCTGACATAGCAGAATGAGGCTCTGAAGAAATTCATTCATAATATGGTGGGTCCCATTAACCCAAGTTGCCCAGAGGCATCATTATAGGTCGTACTAGAGAAGAGAGCTACTCTGGACTTGCTGGCAGGTATGACCCCCTCTTTCATTCAAGCAAGTGTTGATTGGAAGAATGATTTTGAATAGTTTGGAGAAGGGGTTATCAAGATAATTTCTAGGCCTTTTAGAGTTATCCTAGTGGAAACCACTAAATTGATAGACATGATGGAGAGTGATGCGGGGTTAGATTCAAGATTGACCAAATGGAAAACCGCTCTCTGGGACCTCAATATAATCAAGAAACAATGATTCCAAATTCTGGTCAAGATATTTGAAGGTGCAGAGATAGACAACTTCGGTACCTAGAATAAGAGAATAGTCAAAACAATTAAGGTTTGTGAAAAGTGCCTAGACCACATACAACAAAAGAATAAGGAAATTATGGAATGGGTAGAAGAAATAGAGAACTTCTTCATAGGTGTTGACTTAGAGCTATACCGAGGTCAAGAGAGGAAAATTGTACGCCCAGCCAAAGAGGTAAATATTAATTCAAAGATTTACGCCCAGCCAAAAAAGGTCTACACAAACTTTTCTATTCAAAAAAACATATGCAAAGGATGTCCGAGCATGAAGAAGAGATCAATTTCTTCTCTTCTGAATTGACCATTTTCAAAGAGAAGCAAGAACAACACATTGTCAAAGTGAAAAGGCAAGAAGTGAACTATGAAGAAGTGCAGGAAATAGTACAGAGGTTGTGAGCTCCCCATCCAAAAGTGTTCCCAAATTGATTGCTCAAACCCAGACAACCATTTTTTGGGAGGTGATTTTTTGCATACTTGGCCATTTTTTCCAAGGCTATTTTTTTGGTGTTTTGGCCTTTTGGCCTCCAAAAGTTAGAGGTCAGTGGTTCCAAGTTTTTGTTCAACGCTTATTCAAATTTTCACTTGGAAAATTTTGATGCAAAGGTCGGGGTACTAATTATGGGTCATTCCAATGTGATCATTTTTTGCATGAAAATGGAACTTCATATCAGATGGATGCATAACTGGAGTTCATTTTGCAATGATTAAGGGTCTTCTATCAGTTCCCACCTTGAAGAGAACCCCAGATGAAGATTCCAAGGGAGAACTCAGATATCAAGAAGAAGACTCCAGTTACAACAATGGAACTCCAGCTCCTCTCTTTCTTCTTTCTTAACGAGTTTTACCTTATTTTCATGGGCAAACTGACTATAATAGGATCAAGGATCCATGAAAGTAGTATAGTATTAGTTTAGCAATAGTTTCCTTCAGCAAGCTTTAGTTTTATTTTATTTTCATTGTTTTTACAGCCTCTGATTCCCTAGTTTCGGGGTTAAGAGTTTGTAGATCAAAACTCTATATATTGTAATCAAAACAATATATTATGGTCAAATTATTGATGCAATAAAGATCTACAATTGGTGCTTCATTCATGGTGTGATATTTTTTGCTATCTATGCAAAATTGATGAATGTTTGTTTCCTTATTCATTCTTTTCAAAGAGCCAACTGTTTTATTGTTTTTTAAATTTGTGATTCTTTAATCGGATTTTGTTGTTGTTTATCTACCTTTCTATGACAAATGTATGGGAAAGATCATATTTTGGGCTCAACAATAAATATGTTTCGTGTGTGTGCACATCTTGGTGACTTCATGATTCGATAAATTTTGAAAATATTGCATGCATAAATATGTTTCCTCTCCAAATGATTGCATCCATTGGGTATATAATTGTGATGTGGTCTTATTTATGTCCAGTGGGTTTGTTCCAAATCTCTCTGTCATTCTATTCGCAAGGAAGCATCAACAATGGTTTATGTCCCTTAGGATTTCATTTTCAGCAATTTTCTTCATCCTTGTTACCCTACTCTCTTAAATTTCTATATGAAATCTGAAATCAATCGAAATCACCTTTAGTTTTAAACATAAATTTGCATCATTAGTAAAACTACATTCATTGATAAATTGGAAAATACCCAAAAGTACTAAAGTTATTTTATAGTTTGACGTCTTGAAAGTACCACCAAAGGCCTCTTCATGAACATTCACATTTATCTTCAACTGAGTTACCAAGTAGGTTGTACCACGACCCCAGAGAACCTTGGGAATAACTTTGTTATTCTTTCAAGAGAGTAAATTGAATCTCGAGAACCTAGCAATTGACTTGTGTAAAAAAAATGCTCAACTCAAGTAGCACTAGAAGGAGGGCAAAAGACTGAAAAGATGGATAACATTGGATCTTTCTCTCTAGAATGGTTTGAGCGAGTGCTTAGGATGTATCCAAAAAGAGGTGATTTCCTTGAACTCACTCATCACCGCAGAGCTCGCAGTGATAATTGAAAGACAAGAGAGAACTCCTCTGACCATCCTAGCGAGTCCCAAAATCCACTTGGACAGAAATCACACATCATTGTCCCGACTGTCCTCACAACCATAAACCAAAATAAGAACTTGCAAAATCAAAATTTGCAACAACCTCGTCCAATGGCTTTCTTCGCCAATGCACAAAGCTCATTACTAAACTTCGTTGGGAAGCTCCATGAATTGCCCAAAAATTTGGAGAAGTTTTGCACATGGTTTATATATGGAGAATCAAGGACAATAGAAGAGCACATCCGTGCCTTCAAATAAATTTGTAACCGCAAAGAGATTTCCCAACAAGATGTTGTCTATCGCCTATTCCCATACACTTTGGGGAGTTTGTATACAATTGGTACCTAAACTTACCACGGGGATCTATCTCTGCATGGCTCAAATTCGAAACCAAATTTCTTAATCAGTTTAAGTTGTATGTGAACCCTGCTACAACACATCACCAGTTCATAACAACAAGAAAAGATCCTAAGGAGCCCATTGTCATGTTCAATCATCATTTCCACAAGATTCACCAAAAATTGGAAGCTCCTTACATTATACAAGAATTAGCCATCATACAAGTTTACCTTAAAGCCCTAGACCCCTTTACTTAAATCTTTCTAAGAAGACTCCCCCCCCACGAATAGAGACACAATGGAAAAGGTGTACAATGAGGCCATAACATTCACACAACAAATGGACCCGCAAGAAGGGAACTTCACAGTCGTGCCTACCATTAGCAACATTGCTACCCCACATCCATTCTTAGCAAGAAGTCAATCTTTGGCCACCCACATGCCTCTGTTAAACCCAATTTCAACACAATCGTTTGCTACCCCACCACAATCCATAACTTATCCCGGTTATGAGACCCATAAGACAACATTTGTGGAGCAAAGAGTTATGCCCCAAACTGGACCTGATACTCACCTGGCCTCTGAGTTGGATGTCGTAAAGAAAACCTTATCCCAACTCACAAGTGATCTCACCAATATGAAGTTGAATCCCTCCTAAAACCAAAGTGGGTACCAACGGGCACCCGTTGCTTTGAATGCTTACCACCAGAATCAAAGTTGGAGTTTCAACACCTACAACAATAACAATAATTCACAAAATAAGCCATTTGGGCAGGAAAGACCCAATAGACCATGGAACACTCAGCCCAACAATGGTAGCATACCGGTGGATAACACTAATACCTATGAGGCTATGGAAGCCAATTTTGTCAGGGCTCCAAATCTGCATCAAGGCAACGACGAATATGGAAGCAGCTCCTATAACGAATATCTTCAAAATTTGAAGGAGCCACCCATCCAATTCAACACCATGATGTTTTACTCCTATGAATCTAGAATTAAGGAAAGTTTAGACACCTATAAAGGAGAAGAAGAGTTTGTGTTCCCATTCTAGAAAGAGAACTGGCCTGAATACTCTAAAGTTCATGCCTTCCAAAATGATCATCGTAACTCATACAATTTACAAAACCAAAAAGAACCTATGATTGATGGTATACCTCTATGTAAGTAACCAACTCCACCAAATTCCTGAGCAAGCAATAATCCTATGCCACCTAGAGGTCTGAATGCTCCTACATCATCTTCACCAAACACGTTTGCTAGTTACAGAAGTTCGGCTTGGTCAAATGACAAATATAGTGCAGTCAAAGAATTGAAGAAAGGCAAACATATATATGTTCAAAATTCTTCAAGGTTGTCCTTCTCAAAGAGAAGCACTCCTAAGATACCTAGACCATTAAAAACAAGGTACAACAGCCAGCAGTGTGAAGACCACCACCTCCAATGTCAACACTTATGAGGCTTTCTCTGCGATGTTTAAAGACAAGATAGAGGTACCACCTTTCCTACTCAGTCTGTGAATATTTGGAAAAAAACTTACACAATTTCCTAATTAATTTGGGAGCTTCATGTAATGTCATGCCCTTATCCATCTATCAAAAACTAGGGATGATTCCACAAACAAAAAATAGGGTGGTGATTCAGCTCGACAAAATGGAAGTCAAGGTAATTGGTGTACTTAAGGATGTGCACATCCAACTGGTTGTTGACCCAAGGATACAAGAGTACATTGATGTGAACATAGTGGATATCCCTAAGACTTATGGAATGCTACTAAGTCGAGAATGGACCAAATGCTTAAGAGGATGGGTGTCCACTGATTTCACCCAGTTGTGCCTACCACAGAAGGGACTAAACAACCAGATCAAGATTGATGTTGAGCCCAAGTTAAATAGGATGATCATAGATTATAATACTCTAAATGAATTTTTTCTGACATAGACTAACCTAGGAACCTATCAAATGGACGACACTCTCATGTTCCAACTCAGAGAAGCTGAAGAACAAGACCATAGTCATGTGCAAGGCCTACTAGAGTTCAACATCCACAATGATGTCATTCAAAACTTTATCAATAACATGACGACGAGCCTGCAACACCTAGGGAGAGAGGTGGACCTTAACATCCTCCTGTTACCAGGGTATTGTTGGTTTCACCAAGTGATTCATTCAAAATTCACATGTCCCAGTAGCCAAGATGCACTGTCATGAGTGTTAACTCAAATATCCCTACCAATCAGAGTCCTAAAGGGGCCTGAGATAGAAAGGGAAATCCTTGAGGTGGAAAGTGATGGTGAAAGCGTGTCAAAGGAAGATTCCCCCATTAATCTAGACATTTTGACCCAGAGTCAAGGCAATGGGTCTGAATTAGATAACAAAAACCCTACCTTGGACATATTCAATGACTCGAGCACTAGAGATGATGGCACGTGTCCACCCTACAAAGAGATACAGGAAGATAAAGAAGGTGAAAGTGTTGAATCCCCAAACCTCAAAAATATCCAGGGGGTAAAGAAAGAAGAGTTAACTTCCTTAGATAGTGATGGCGAAAAGAAGCGAGAGCTCAAGAAAATGGGTTTCTCAAAGAATGTCCCAACCAAGTCAAACCCCACAAAACAACACCAAATATGGAAATTACGCTTTGATGGGTCATAATTTAAACAAGGAGAAGGCATAGGGATTGAATTAATAAATCCCAAAGGTAGGTCTTTTTATGTTGCCTATTAATTACAATTTTTATCCACTAACAATGTTGCAGAATACAAAGCGTTGGTTCGCGGGCTCCTCCTAGCCCATGAGAAGGGAATAAAAGCCTTAACGGTAGGAGACTCGCAAATGATAATCAAATAAATCCGTAGTCAATATTGTTGCAATGATAAAATAATCTCAGCCTACCAAAAGAGGGCATGGGACTTGATCAATGAATTCGAAGCATTCAACATCAAATCCATCCCATGAAGAAAAAATGTCATCGTCGATTCCCTAGTTGTATCCGCCAGTTCATTCACCCAATGGAGAAATCTAAACTAAAGAAGTTCTCAGTTGAACTCATTGCAGCTCCAGTCATCCCATATAACAATACCAACTTCCAAGTCTTTGAATATGACCAACACATCCTTGAGTTCATCATGTGTGTAGGTGTGTTCGAAAAGCATATTATAGACAAAGGGAAAGAAGAGCCAGAAGAAGAAGTTATCCCTGAGGACCCGGATGATCAAGGCATCATAAACCTGAGGACCAATTCCATACCAAAAGGAATGGTGGAACTAGAAATAATTTTTGACAGTGATGGGATTGCTATGAAAAGATGCCCAAACATACCACCCGATGGTAAAGAACACGAAACATACAACCTTGGCACCAAAGATGAGTCAAGAGAGGTCCACATCGGGAAATTATGTGTTAATGTTTGTAGCTTCAGTCATATGATCATTAGATTACATATAATATATATTGATTAATAATAATATATTATATTATTATTAATCATATAAAATTTAATATTTGATATTTAATTTTATGTTATTCTTAATTAATAATTGATTGATGAAACATAATAAGATTGATTAAATTATAATTAATGGGAAGAGGCATGTCCTTTCTTATAAATAATAATGAATAGACATGTCCCATGAAGGGACATGTCTCTCCTATCCTCATTCCCAGTATAAATGAAAGAGAGATTGTTGCATTTGGAAAAGACATACAACATAGAGTGTTATGACATTTGCAGATATCCTAAAAACTTAACATGGTATCAGAGCTAGACTGCAAATTTAAGAGAGCAGTTTGTTGATGGTGAATGTTTGACCATCTCAGAAAATACAATCTCAGTAAAATGACCATATCTCACAAATCCACTATTGGATTTTGCTAAATTTTGGATATGTTGGTGAAAAACTAATTTAATAGAATCTCACCAAAATGATTACGGATAAAGTCTTGGATTCAAAAGTTATGATGAAATGTGTACGGGTCTATATGAAATTCCTGAAAGCGACTTTCATTAAAGAGATATATTGATTTGTTATGATCGTGGCCAAGAATTAACAAAGAATAATGTATTAAAGGAAGTGTGTATATTTCTAGAAAGAAAGAATTAATTATAGAGTGTCACCTCTCTTAGAGAAATCAAATCATTTCATAAGAAGACATGAGAATTGTTCAACGATATAAGAGTGTGAATTGTACATTGTGGGGGAGTATAATAACCAATGTTACATTTCCATTTGAACCATCCTTAGTGGGGAGTGAGAAAATGGTGATCATCCACTCTAGGCTTTCGCTTTGCATGAAGGTCATTGATATGGCTAGCATGAACAACATTATGATCTCCTGCAATGTGTCTACCGTAAACAACTTCAAATTTTGATGAGAGTTGATATTTCCTATATGGGCTCACCTTACAAAAGGAAATATTTGAAACTTAAGATAATTATTTCATGTTTTATTAATGCACATGAATTATTGAGTTTGAAATTTATGCTATAATATTGTCTAGTAAAATCTTGTATGCTTCTACCTTTGGTATTTCCATATGAGATAGTTTAGTTTATAAGTTATTTGTAATCTCTCTCTAACATACCTTCAGGACAGAAGCACAAGAAATTGCTTTCAGAGGGAGTCTAACTATTCAAAGGTAACTTTGGATGAGGAGCTAAGAAGATTGATATCAGACTCATAGGGAGTCTGACATTTCATCATAAGCAATCTTGGCTGATCAACAAATTTGTATATGCTCAATGAGTTCTTATTTGTGAGAGAAGTTCGAGGTGGAATCCCTTATTTTCACCCTCTGCACTAAGGCATGATGGATGTCATATGTGTGACTCCATATTTTTAATGGGCCTGCCCCTGTGTACATCACAAGGAAGTGACGACTTCCAAATGATTATCACTTGTATTTGTTAAAGTTATTGAAAGGTGGTGATCTTACAATAACTTGATCTTATATTATGATAGAGATCTTGTGATGGATGAAACAGATCATGATAGATGGAAACTTCTATTATGATAGACATCTTGTGATGGCTGAAATAGATCATTATAGATGGAAACTTATATTGTGATAGACATCTTGTGATGGCTGAAAAAGATCATGATAATTGAGAACTTCTATTGTGATAGACATCTTGTGATGGTTGAAATAGATCATGATAGATGGCATCTTCTATTGTGATAGACATCTTGTGATGGCTGAAATAGATCATAATAAATGATGTGAATGTTCTTATGGTAAGTTCACATTACCTATAGGATATTTTTGAGTTATGGTGAATATCATGAGACTTGATATTCCTGGTCAGACCATATCTCTGATATCATATTGAGGTGATATCTAAATTACTTTTGAGTTATGGTGAATATCATGAGACTTGATATTCTTGGTCAGACCATATCTCTGATATCATATTGAGGTGATATCTAAAATACTTTTGAGTTATGGTGAATATCATGAGATTTGGTAATCTTGGTCAGACCATATCTCTGATATCATATTAAGGTGATATCTAAAATACTTTTGAGTTATAGTGTATATCATGAGACTTGATATTCTTGGTCAGACCATATCTCTGATATCATATTGAGGTGATATCTAAAATATTTTTTGAGTTATGGTCAATATCATGAGATTTGATATTCTTGGTCAGACCATATCTCTTGATATCACGATGAGGTGATATCTTCTCTCTTAAAAGTAATGGATCTTTTGTGAATTGTATTTTGATGAGTTTTATCTTCCCTAACTAAGAGTGAGTGTTGATGTTTTGTGTAGCTATGGTAAGGGTCATAAGTGTTGACACGAGAGACCACTACCCATTTTGTTTGATCATCCTCCCTAGCTAAGAGGGAGTGCTAATGTTTGTAACTTTATTTGTATGATCATTAGAATACATATAATATATATTGATTAATAATAATATAATATATATGTTATATTATTATTAATCATATGAAATTTAATATTTAATATTAAATTTTTATATTATTCTTAATTAATAATTGATTGATGAAACATTATAAGATTGATTAAATTATAATTAATTGGAAGATGCATGTCCTTTCGTATAAATAATAATGAACAGACATGTCCCATGAAGGGACATGTCTCTCCTATCCTCATTCCCAATATAAATGAAAGAGAGATTATAGTATTTGGAAAAGACATACAACATAAAGTGTTATTACATTTGCAGCTATCCTAAAAACTTAACAGTATGTACCAAAGAAGAGAAGTAGGAGATGATCCAACTCCTTACAAACTATCAAGATTTCATAGCTTGGAGTTATGAAGAACTAAAAATATGTGACACCTCAGTCATTGTGCACAATATCTCACTGAAACCAGATTCCAAACCATTCCCGCAATGTCAACATCCCGTGAACCCTACTA
The DNA here is from genome assembly GCA_018584345.1 of Thuja plicata. Lineage (NCBI taxonomy): Eukaryota > Viridiplantae > Streptophyta > Pinopsida > Cupressales > Cupressaceae > Thuja > Thuja plicata. The sequence continues at coordinate 671,238 of MU225827.1, read as the reverse complement.
TGGAGCCCCTGATATAAAAGGAAGTTCAGAAGCTACTAGATGCAAGGATCATATGCCCAATTTTACACTCAATGTGGGTAGAAAACTTGGTACCTGTAAGGAATAAGACCAGTGATATTAGACTATGCATGGATTTTCAAAATCTGAATAAAGTCTCTCAGAAAGATAACTACCCACTCCCTTCTCTTGATGAGGTACTGCAAGTAGTAAATGGTTCCCAAATGATGTCCTTCCTGGATGGTTATTCAGGGTACAATAAAGTAATGGTACAAGAGGAAGACAAATTAAAGATGAAATTCAACACCAAGTGGGGGACATTCGTCTATCGATGAATGCCCTTTGGTTTAATCAACGTTGGTGCTACTTTCCAGAGAGCCATGTACACTACTTTCAAGGGGCTAGTTACAAAATGTATCATCATCTATATGGACGATCTGACATTTTTTTCAAAATAGCGAACCAATCATATAAGTGATCTAAGAAGAGTCCTTCACAGATGCAGGAAGTACGAGATTTCCCTCAATCCCAAGAAGTGCGTATTTAGGGTCACAGAAGGCAAGTTGCTTGGGCACATAATCTCAAAAATAGGAATAGTAATTGACCCCAAACAATTCCAAGCCATTCTCAAGCTAACACCACCTCATAGCCACAAAGATTTGAAATCTTTCTTTAGGAAGATTAACTTCATGAGGAAGTTCATTAGCAGTTTTGCCGAGATGTTAAAGCCACTCAACGACATGTTGAAGAAGGATGCTAAGATTAAGTGGACTCCCCTAGTAAGAAATTTATTTGAAGAGATCAAGAATGCAATAGTTACATCCCTTATTCTTTTCAGTCCATATTAAACTATCCCCTTCAAGGTATACTCTTTCACGTTAGAACACTCCTGCACAGGCATCCGCACACAAAAGAAAGATGGGAAGAACAAGAGACCAATAGCCTTCATAAGTTGCCCCCTAAGAATGCTGAAGTCAAGTACCCCAACCTAGACAAACAATCTTTTTCTTTAGTCAAAGCAGTGAAGAAATTCTAACATTACATCCTGACAAACAAAGTCATTGGGATAGTCCTTGACGCCGCTGCAAAATCGTTGTTGATGCAGAATGCACTAGGAGAGCGAAGGGGAAAATGGATGGTGATCCTACAAGAATTTGACCCAGAGATCTAGCCAATGAAACTAGTAAGAGGCCAAGGCCTGAAAAATCTAATCTTTGAAGTAGAAGAGGGTCTAATATGCCAAACTTACACCAATTAGGGTGTGATCATCGATATATGGTATCAAGATGTAGTCTACTACAGAATTGTTGCCCAGAGGGGATGAATATCTCATAGAGAAGGGATTTGAAAATAAAAATCAACTCCTACATGCTAAAGAATGGTCAGTTGTACAAATGCAATTATGAAGGCATCTACCTGATATGCCTAGATAGGTTCAAAGAGAAGCAAGTCCTAGAAGATTTTCATGATAGATACGGGACAGGACATGGGTCAGCTGAGGTGATTTCTCACCAAATATTAAGGGTAGGGTATTTTTGGCCAACATTTTTCAAAGACACTAGTGAATACATAAGATCATGCCACACTTGTCAAACAAGTGCAACTTAAGGGAAAAATTCAGTGAAGTCCTTACAACTAGTCTACGAGGTACATCTATTTTCCCAATGGGGCTTGGATTTCATTGGAATGATTAACCCTCCTTAGTTTGTAGGTCATAAGTTCATCCTAATGGCTACCAATTATTGTATGCGCTGGATGGAGGCCCAGACACTAAATAATTGCATTATGGAAGTGGTAACCAGGTTCTTAGAGGAGCGCATCATAACTAGGTTCAGGATGTCGTTCTATCTGGTATGTGACAATGCCCCCTCTTTTCCTCCACTGTGCTCACACAATGGGCCTTTGAAAATTAGGTAATCCTCAAATTCTCTTCTAATTATTATCCACAATGAAATGGCATAGCGAAATCCACAAATAAGAACCTGACAACATTGATTAAACATCTCCTCGACGACAACCCCCAGGATTGGCACACACAACTGAAATATGCTTTATGGACAAACCGGGTGAGGATTAACAATGTCTTGGGGACATCCCCATACCAATTGGTCTATGTCTTGTAACCGGCCTTCCCTATGAATTTAAAAATACCAATCCTGTGATTCATGGACCAGTACGTTGGAGGAGAAGATCGAGTGCAGGTTCGACTCATGAACCTCCTCAACCTGGAGGAGAAAAGAACTTTGGCCCTGGAGAACATGTCAAAGTACCAAGCCATCATCAAGTGGTGGTTTGATAAGAGGGCCACCATTAAAGGTTACATGATCTCTGACCTTGTCCTCATGTGGGACAAGGCAAAAGAAAAGTTGGGCAACCACACCAAATTTCAAAAACTATGGACGGGCCCCTGTCAGATATCAGAGATCTTGGGGGAAAGAACTTTTAGGATCAACAACTTAGATGGAGAATTGGCCCCATTTTCAGTCAATGGTAAATTCCTCAAACACTATTTTGGATCCTAAGTGGGACTACCCTTCGTCCCTTGTATTATAGTTTTGTTCATTTTGTTTTTCTTTTTTCCTTTCTTTTTTCGTCATCCGTCCGTTTCTTCCATCTGTGGTTGTTCCCCTCCTTTTTTCAGGGCTTATTTCTTATTTTTTCTTTGGTTTAGTGTGTCTTGGACTCATTATGAGCGGTCCTCAAATTGGAGCAGAGGTATTTCTTAGTCAAATTCTCTAAAGAAACATACAGTGTAGAGAGCGTTCCAAAAGTCAAAAGTGGTGGTATCTTCCATTGACAATCAGAGAGATGTTTGATGTTCGGTCATCCTAATCACAAAGCACACTAAGAAAAGAAACCCAAGAGTGTTGGTTTCTTGAGCATTTGTTAGTTGGGACTAGCACTAGTACGTTGATTCAGATACCCACCGATCCCAGAACCCGTCTAGTGAATGTAAAAGTAGGAGGAAAGGAAGAATAACTGAAGATGAGAGAAACAAGTACAAAAGAAAAATAGCCTGAAAAGTGGTTACAATCATAAAATATGAGTAGAAAAACCTAATCATTGCTCTGATTGATCAAAGAAGATAGTATGAACATGAGTATAGAACTACACAAATCAAGGGTCTCAATATGGCTCATGAAAGAAAATAAGAAATTGTTTTAAAGAAAAGAACTCTCCTACATAGCTCCAGCCTAGAAAACCAAATATACAAGGGTGACTCTAAAAACCCCTACTGGGGCTATGGATGCCTGACTGATAGTAGAGAAAGGTTAGATTTGGGACTCAAGGAAATCTTTGTCGGGGCTATGGAGGCCTGACTGGTAGAAAAGCTCTTTTCGGGAAGCCTTGGTCTACGTGGCGAAGGTTGGAAATAACTGACAAATGTTCTAGTCACCACAATCAAGATTCAAGGAATGAACACATATGAACACACACTAGGAGACAAACAAAAAAACTTCAAACTGAGAATTCATTGAAGGATGGTCAACATGAGAAGCTCTTGGTTTTTGTTACGCTACAAAGTTAGAATCCGGAAGGGTCTTAATGATAAAGAAATTCCTCGGTCATTCCTCCTTTCATCGGGGCTATTTGTTGTGGGTCCACAACACACCCCATTTTTTGATTCTCTGACCATGGCCCCCCCTGTTCCTTGAACTAAATCTTTTGGAGGGGGCATGTTGAGAGAACAAAGGTGTTTTCGGCCCTTTCGCACTTTCGGTGAAACACTGAAAAGGCCAAAGGACCGAGACCACACCTTTCAGTGTTTCAACCTCCAAAACACCAAAAGGGGTGGAGGCCACCTGACTTTGGAATTTCAACCTCTAAAACCTTGAAGTCAGGTGATGTCACTCGTGGGTTATATAAGTGGCCCAAGTCACTTTATTCCTCACTTGTGTTTTTTTTCTCTTCTACATTTTTGAGAGCTCTTCGCGCATGCTCTATTCTTCTTCCTCAAAGTTAATTTCTAGTTTCATCTCCTCACACTTAGCATCTTTTCTCTTTCCCCTTCTTCGCACCTTGCAAGTAGGGCCTTATCATTTTCTTTCTTTTATATTTTTAGGTTTGGGGTTTTTTGTTTTTAGGTATGTTCAGGGTCTTGTCTTCAGCTTAGTCAGATTGTTCTCCCTCCTAGGTCCCTAGGGTTCACACCCTTGGACCTTTGGTTGGGTCTCTCTCCCTCATCTTGTTATTTTCTTTGCATTTTTTAGGGTTAGGGATTTTTTTTTGTGTCATGACCTAGTCGCAGGTTTTCAACCTCTGAAAGGCTGAAACTAACCCCCTCAAAGTAGATTTTTACCAAGTGTAGTTTCACACTTTTGACCTATTTAGTGTTACAGACCTCTGAAAACACTAAAAATTTTGAAGACAAGGTCACCATGCCCAGAGGTTTCGGTCTTTCGGACACCGAAACCTTCTTCGGACTTTCGCACACCGAAAGGCCTGTATAGTTAGAAAATGGAAGCACTTCCATTATAGACATGTTTAGCCTTTCGAGTAAGTGGTTTGGGGTCATGAAAAGCACCTTGAATGGGTTCCTGATCTTGACATGGCTTCTCCCCTGTTCTGTCCCTCTTTCCACTCTTGTTTAGCCTGATTTCTGCATACTGAACTGTAGACTAGTGATTCTGGGCTTCAGGGTCAGGGTTGACCTTTTAGGTCTATGTTGGCCTCGACCCTAACCAAGGTTAGGGTTGAACTTGACCTTGACCCAGGGTTTAGATCCTGGGGTCTCACAATTTTTGGAGGTCGGCCTTTGCAAAAAGTATTCCCCGCTTCCGGGTCGGCTGTTTCGGGTTCCAAAGCATTGATTCCTAAATTATATTTAATATAGGTCCTCTCCTAGGGGTAAAGGCTTTAATGGGAATTTAATCCTCCTATGTAGGCCTCCTTAGAAGATTGTGCCCTAATTTCATATAAAAGCGAAGCTTTCTCTCTCATTTTCTCTAAGTGAGACAAAGCCCTCTATTGAAGCATTGCGAACAATAACCATCATCAAGCAAACTATCTTCAAGGTTGATTCAAGCAAGATAAGGAGAAAGATTTCAAAGCAAGCATTCATCCATTCAAGTATCCATTATCATGAAGGAGATCCATTGGAGGCCATTGAAGGATTCAAGCTACATAGTGCCCTTTTGGTGATCTCTCCATCCACCTTCTTCCAAGCTTATTCCAAATTCAAGAACCCATTCAAGACTTGGTGTTGG
>MU225827.1:637714-651731 GCA_018584345.1 Thuja plicata | reverse complement strand
CATGTATCTTGAATGAAACATATCTTGTTGGTTTTTCTCATTATGCATCGTTCTCTTATCATGGTATTTCTTGATATCATAACTTTCTCTAAAAAAATGATGATTTGATTCTTGATTGGTTGATTCTGACCCTTTCTTACAGATATACAACCTTAAGGTGATCAATGATGTTGACCGCTTCAGTGAAGAATTCAATGTTAGAAGGATAGCTCTTTTGTTGTCATAGTTCTATTATGAAATGCAAGCCTAAGAATGAAATGCAGCCTATGACACGAGTCTAGTCACTGATTCCTTTTAGCCAGTTTTGTCATCATTGAGCGTTTGGGATATCAGAGTCAATTAAAACCTTACTAGTGCCACTACAACCATAAGGATATGTGTATGACTTTCATCGGATAAAATGTGGGAAAATAATGTAAGCATCGAGATACAAGGACCAAGATGAGCTGAAAATTATTTCTAGTTGATATTGTAAGGGTACACCTAGTATGGAGGCATTCAGAGCTGATATAACCATGAGTGCAATATTGTGTAAACAAACAGATTGATAGTCAAGGAGATATTCCTGACCTCATCTTGGCATACAAATAAATGGAATTGAGGTATGTGAGGTTGATCCTCCTTACTGTGGAGGCTCTTATCATAGACACCTAGTTTATTTGACATTACCAGATCATCAGGACCACACCAACAAGAAACAATCAAAGAAAAAAGTATATAAAATCATTGATAACATACAACATTAAGAAAATGTTCATCATGCTTCCAACAAGTGTGATTGTCATATGTTTGTCTGTGTAGGGTGTTGAGGAACATTGTCATGCTTAAGGGTGTTAGTGTTGAAAAATACAGTTGTGTACTTGAATATTATTAAGCCAAGATTTAAGTGCATTGATACATTATCCGATGTGTGTTGAAAAACACAAATGTGTCCAAATAAGTAGTGTTTAGAAACACTATTGATTAGGGTATTGAAAAAGATCAGTGTGTCAGTGACAAACTGTCTGATAGTTGAAAGACCAAGATAGCTAATGTTGATTAGCAAGATGACTGCCAAGATGTTGACTTGGTTGCTCAAATGGATAGGAGATTTCCCTTAGTGAGTAAATAGGCCTCTAGGACCAAGAAATTGACCAATTCAAAGCTATGATGTCCAGACAATAATTGGGAAAAGCGATTGAAAGTCCATAAACACGATGAAGCAAGTTGAGACCTCTATAGGTGAGATGGTCAAGCTACGCATTGATATATGGAGCGCTAGTTACAAGTGACACCTATTTGCCAAGTTTTCACCACTTGGCAGAATTGCTATTTTTGCTACCGAGGCACCTGTTTACTAGGTTTTCACCAAGGCACTTTTTTGCTTTTTCAATTTGCTTTCTTCATTTTTTTATTTTTTTTTGATCCATCAAGGTGCCTATTTCCCAATTTTTCACCAGGATGATCATTTTTTCAGGACTTTTTCCAAATGTTTTTGGTTTTTTTTGCATTTTGTTGTTTTTGGTATTTTTTCAGGATCATTTTCTCTGTACAGAAACTGCTCCGAATGTCTAGCTATAGAAACTTCTTTAGGTGGATTGTGTTGATGGGATCAATAAGTGTCTCCCCTTCTAGAGTTGACAGTTGATAACCTCCAGAGCCAAATGTTGCAGTAATCACGAAGTGACCCAGCTAATTGGGTTCAAATTTCTCCTTTTATTTGTGATTTTGTTGATTCTTTAGATTCTCTCTAAGTAAAATATCACCAACCTAAAATTATTTGTATCTTACTTTCTTGTTGTAACCTCTAGACACCCTTTTTTGATAGACCCTTAGATGGTCAAATGCTTCTTTCCTTCTTTCATCAAGTAGTTCTAACTCCTGGATCCTGGAAATACGATAATCTTCATTGCTTATGAGCCCTTAGAAAGAGACTCTGAGTGATACTATCTCAACCTCAATAGGTAGTACTACTTTTGTGTCATATACCAAGGCAAATGGTGTTGTCCTTGCAGGTGTTCTAATACCGGTTCGATAGGCCCAAAAGGCTTGATTCAGCTAGAGATGCCAATCTTTCCCTGACTTGCTCACTATCCTATGCAAGATTTTCAATATGTTTTTGATAGATGCCTCGGCCTGTCCATTCCCTTGAGGGTAGTAGATAGAGGAAAAGTGTTGGGTAGTATTGATCTTTTCACAAAATTCATCGATGTCTTTGTTCTTGAGTTGTCCCCCACTATCTATTATAATAGAGAAAGGTATCCCATACCTGCAGATGATGTAGTTCAGGATAAATATGGATATTTTCTTACCAGTTTCTTTGATAAGTGGGACTACTTTGACCCACTTTGTGAAGTACTCAGTGGTTGTAATGACAAATTTATGTCTGCTAAACGAGAAAGGATATATTTGACCTACCAAGTCAAAGGCCCATTTTTGGAATGGCCAGTGTTTGATACAAGGTAACAACTCTTTAGCAGGAGCGTGAATCAAGTTACCATGTAGTTGGCATTTCTTGTAGGATTTAGCAAACTAAAAAATATCTTTATCCATCGAAGGCCAATAGTACCATACTCTTAGGAGTTTCTTAGCCAATGAGAGACCATTCAAGTGAGACCAACAAATACCTTCATGGACTTCCTTTAGTGCACATTCAGACTCTTCGCATTCTAGACACCTAAGGAGAGAACCATCTACAACTTTTCTATACAAGTCATTAGCTCTGATCAAATAAGGTGAGGCATTTCTTATAAGGTTTCTATTCTCATTCCTAGATAGGTCATCAAGAATTATTTGGTCACACAGGTAGGACTATATCTGGCTATAGAAAGAGGATTTAGTGCTCATAATTGAGCACACTATTTGGGACTCTGGGGAATCATATGCTGGAAAATGGATTTGTTCCACTAGGAAGTCATAGCAAAACTGATTCTCTTATAGTTTTAACATTGAGGCCAAAGTAGCCATGGCATCGACTTCTTTGTTTGCTTTTCTTGGGATTTTCTAGAAGGTGATAAAGACAAAGTACTTCTTTAGATCATCAACCATCCTTTTATAGGGTGTGAGCTTTTCATCCTTAGTCTGGTACTGGTCATTTACTTGTTTGATCACTAACTGAGAGTGTCCATAAATGTGTAGTTATATGATTTTCTATTCGATAGCTATCTTTAGTACATTTTCCAAGGCTTCACATTCATCTATATTGTTTGTGAGAGGAAAGACCATCTTGTAAGCTTTAGGGATTTTGTATCCTAGTGGCATTATAAAGAGTACCCCAGCTCCATACCCTTGCTGCATGAATGAGTCATAGAAGAACATTTTCCATGGGTTCTCTGTCAGATGTAGAATGGATTCATCAGGAAAATCTATGATTAGTAGACTATTGTCTTGAAGAGGAGCATTCGCCAGGTGATCAACAATGACTTTCCCTTTGATAGCTTTCCTGTCTATGTACTAAATGTTGAATTCGCTGAGTGTCATCACCCATTTTGCTAGTCTACCATTCAACATTTCCTTACTTAACAAGTACTTTAAGGGATCAATCTTTGCAATTATCTTGATAGGGTGTGCAAGCATGTAATGCCAGAGCTTTTGTGAAGCAAATATCACTTCTAGACAAGCCTCTTCAATAATTGTATAATTGTGTTCATATGAAACCATTGTTCTTCTTATGTAGTAAATTGCTCTTTATTTTCTTGTTTCATCATGTTGTGCTAGTAAAGCTCCAAGCGTCATTTTTGTAGCTATTATATATAGCAGGAGAGGTTTCCCTAGTATGGTTTCCATTAAAACGGGTGGATTTGCTAGGTACTCTTTGATATGTTGAAAGTTCTTTTAACATCCTTCATCCCATTTGAATGTTACACTCTTATGTAATGTCCTTGTAAAAGGTTGAGCTTTATCTGCTAGCTATGAGATGAATCTTCTGATTGACTGTGGCTTTCCTTGTAATGTTCTGATTGGGTTGATATTTATTGGTGGTTGCATTTTCATAATTGTTTTCACTTTTTCAGATCAAACTTCAATTCCTTTTTCCAAGATAATGTACCTAAGGAGATTGCCTAATGTTACTCCAAAGACACACTTTTTTGGATTTAGTCTTAATTTGAATTGTTACATACTGTCAAATTTTTTCTCTAAATTGACCAAATGTGTAGTCCTTTTTGTAGATTTTGCAAAGTGTCATCGAAACAGTCTTCCATATTCTTATGCATCATGTTGTGGAATATGGTCATCATAGCTCTATGGTATGTTTCTCCTATGTTTTTGAGACCAAAAGGCATAACGTTCCAACATAACATGCCCCAAACACATGTAAAAGTTGTCTTTTTCCCTATCCTCCAGTGTTATCTTTATCTGATTATACCCCAAGAATCCATCCATGAGAGAATACATCATGTATCCCGATCTGAGGTCCACAATCATGTCAATATTGGGAAGTGGGAAATCATCTTTAGGACAAGCTTTGTTTAAATCTTAGAAGTTTGTGTAGAACCTGATTGATTTGTCAATCTTAGAAATAGGTACAATGTTTGAGATCCAGCCAGCATAGGCTATAGCTCTGATGAACTCTGCTTTCAACAACTTTTCTAACTTAGCTTTAACAAATAGTGCCACATGGGATGCATCTTCCTGAGCTTCTTCTTAACTGGTTTGATGTCGGGAGCAATAGATAAGTCATCCATTATCAAGTCACTATCAAGTCTTGGTATGTCTGAGTAGGACCAATCAAATTTGATCTTTTTGCTCATGAAAAATTGAGTGAAGTTTTGCTTCTCTTCTCCGGACAAGGAATGTGCTAGGTATATCAATTATAAAAATTCTATTATTCCCAGATTGACTGGCTGATTAGGTTCTATAAACACTGAAGATGACTCCTAAAAGTGATTAGGCAAGATATCAAGTTTTCCATCCTCTATTGCCTCTAAGAGGTTTTCACCATTGGATACGTCATTTGTTTTTACTATTTTAGGTTCCGACGCTGCCACAAAGTGGTTTTCACCATCAAAACTCTTTTTCTTTTTATTTTTCTTTTTAAGACTGATAAATTTGATATCCCCCACTTTCATGTTCATGTTCATGCTCATTTCACTAGTGGAAGAGTTAAGAGGCTATATATAATTTAGATAAGAGGCCAAGGTATAGTCATTTGGGGAATAAATTAGGTTTATAGGCTCACTTGGATTCCAATCAATAAGTTCCGGGTGGATTAGGGACACATATCCAGTCGGTTCTAAAGATAGCACCATGTTATTATGATAAAGGATTTCAAAGGGTAAGAGAAGATCTATTAGGGAACTCTTTTAAGGACTACCTAGACCACATAACGTCCTAACATCACTATCAGAGTCATTGTTAGTATTTAGTGAATCTAACCCATTTGATCTAACACTGGCATTTTGATTCTCCTCTCGAGTAGACTTTCATTCCATAAAATTTATTAGAGGAGTAATCTCAACTCTTGATGTGGATCTTGTCCCAGTATGGATATTCCTTCCATTGTTTCCAAAGTTCCAATTTATGTTTTGGGGAAGGATCGTTGCTTGGGTATCATTGGAACTTCCCCCTATTCAAACTAAGGTGCATATTTGTGAATGACGTCAATCTTAATATCTATTATGGCATTTGAGAGGGAATTCCATTCGTACTCATTGGAACTTGCTTCCATAGAATAAGGCATATCTAGTACATGAGTAGGGGCAATGGGTTACCCCTAGTTAGGATGTCTTCCTTCTAGGACATTCTCTATATCTTGACCGAACTTGTACTCATGAGAATCAATCTGACTATCATCAGATCTACCTAGGTATTGTACTATGGTCATGAAGACTCTTTTGTCTTACTTGAGCTTCCTTCTTCTTCTTGGTCATCTTCACCATCTTGTGTTACTACTTGTTCTTCAATTCCCTGTATGAATGTAGGATGGGATAAAGATACCTCTAATGCTTGCACTCTTGTGTCCATGAAGTGAGGTAAATCAAGTATATGAGAAATAGTAACTAGTTGTCCCTAGTTAGGGTGTCTTTCCTCAATGCCACCTCCCTTTCCTAGTCCCAACTCATTTTCAAGTGAATTACTTTGTTGTTGTTGTTGGCCTACCACTTCTTCTTCGGTCGATTGATTTTCTTCCTATAATTTTTGGGATGCTGATCTATTTAGTTCAAAGGGGGCTCTGAATTTATGTGGAATATAAAGTTCTCCTTGGTAGTTGGGATTTTATGTTTGTATATGTAACAATATTTTAAATTATAATCGTGTAACCTCTGCTTCCTCTTCAATCTCATCAACCTAATCTTCTGTTTGATTGCATAAGGACCATTGCTAGGGGAAGGATTGGATTTATGTTCATGGTATCCTAGTCCTATTTTATCTAATGGAGTCTGGAACACAATGTGTATGGGTTATAGAAATCCTTTGTTCTTTCCTAAGGGTCCTTTTACTTTATACCCCATTTGTTGCATGATTTGATATCCCTTTCCATATTTATGCATAGAGATATCAACATGTTTGACTTCTTGATCATGCTCTTCCTCTCTATAAAGCCAAGCAAGAACAACTTTTTCTTCATTTTCTTCTAAAAGAGAAACATGAGCTTTCACCATACCAGTCCCTTCATGCATTGTTAATGGCTGGGCACTAGAAGGTTTGAATGATGATGAGGGATTTCCTTAGGACCTGGGGGATGTAGGGAGATTGGCCACAGATGGAAAGGGATGCAATTTATACTCTACCATTCCAGTGTCTTTAATTTTTAATTTCTCTTCAAATTCCTCAAGAGTGTTGCTTTGGAATTCTTATCCTCCTATCCATTAGATACTTCCTTGTTATGTGGAATCATATTGTCATCTTGTTTCAAGTTATTGCAAGAATAGGCGTTGTCAGCTGGGATGGAGATCTCCACTCCGTTGTGTAGGAATTTCACACATTGATGATATGTCAAGGGGACAACTTGCAGGTCATGGATCCAAGGTCTCCCCAATAAGATATTGTATGCTAGAGGTAAATCTAACACTTGGCAGGTTACGTCTCTCTCTCAATTGGTTCAACCCTGATAGGTAGCACAACTAATTCCTTTGATGACCTCTCCTCTTCATCGATGACTTTATGATTATTTTCCTCATTGGATCTATAGTGTGCTCTAAGAAACCTAGTGTTTTCACAAGTTTAAGGGTACAAATATTCTAATAGTTGCCTATAGCTATCAAGAGGCACTTGACTCTATGTTTGTGGATCAAAACCTCTATATGCAAGGGCTGATTATGTGGGTGATTTAGTGCCTTGTCATCTTCTTCTGAGAAGGAAAGGTAATGAGGTGAGGCCAAGTGACTCACCATTATTTGGAATCGATCAACATTGAGTTCCTTTGGCATAATTATTTCTATAAGGGTTGTTTCGAGAATCTCCTTATGCGACGATGAGATCTTAAGCAATTCTAGAATGAAAATTTGGGCAGGGGTTCTTTGTAATTGATCAACCAAATTGTAATTTTCAGTTGGGATTAATGAAACCAGTTGCTTTGATGTTGATGGTTTCATTGTTGATGCAATGGGTTGTTTAGACAATGAAGATATTCCCTTAAGAGTAACCTTAGATTGGTTTCTTGTTATAGCATTAGTTGATGTGGGCTCTTTCTTGTCTTTGATAATGATTACGTTGACCAATTGATTGGATGGTTAGAGCATGTGGATCACATTGTCATTATTCTTATAGGTGTAATTTACCTTATCTCCTTGATTCTTTGAAGATTCCCCTTGTTCATAAGAGGGTAGAGGTTGTTTAAAATCCTTGTGATCATTGTTCATTCGATGTCCATCAACTGTGATAGTTTCATTATCAATCAAGTCTTGTATGACATGTTTTAAATTCATGCATTCGTTAGTCAAGTGTCCTTTATTTTTGTGATATTCGCAAAAGCGATTATCATTCCACCACTTGGGTTTGACCGCTGGCTCCCAAGGCTTTGAGTCTGGTATTGTGATGATTTTTTTAGCCACCAAAGTCTTTAGTGCTGCTTCAAGAGGTTCTCCTAGAGGAGTAAATTTATGCTTGGGCTTGGGTATCCATGGCGCTTTATCTTTCTGTGCATCTTGGTTATTCTTGGACATTGATAAAACATTCACATTGTTCTTAGTAGCCTGGATGCTACTAGATAGATTGAACATTGGTTCCTTGGGCTTGAAATTAGATGAATCAACCACTCCATCATTGACCACATTCTTGTTCTTGTTCTTGTTCTAGTATTTGATCTTGTCCTTACCATTGTTGTTGTTAGGATTGTTAGAGAATTTAGTGTCTTTGTATAAGGTGAGTTTACCTTTCATTACAATGACCTCTTAAATTCGGATAACACTTTCCACCAATTCACTAAAGGTAGTATGATTTTGCATCTAGATCATGTAATTCATCTTGAGTACCAAGTTGTTGATGAAGATGTCTATTTTCTTCGTTTCCAGGATTTGTCTAGGATACCTTGCAAACATGTTTCTCCATCTTTGAAGAAATTTAACAAAAGGTTCACCATAGTTTTGTTTGGTGTTGCATAGATTCAACATGATGACCATGTGTGAGATGTTATAATAATAGTTTTGGATAAAAAATTTCATAAGCTCATTGAATGTTTGAATGTCAGGTGAGAGCTTTGTGAACCATTAAAAGGCTTGGCCGCTAAGGCTCTGAGGGAATAGTCTCATTAGGTATGTCCTTTCATGCATAAAATCCTTGCTAAGAGCACAAAATTCTATCACATGGTCTTGAGGGTCACCATCCCCATTGTACTTATCATACTTTGGAATCTCAGCTTTGGGAGGAAATGGTGGCATGTGTAAGTTCTTAGCAAATGGAAAGGGAAATATAGACTTTAGTGAATATTTGTTAGAGGATCGTTCTTTCTCTTTTTTTTTCAGCTCTCTAAGTTCACACCTCATGTCTTGTAACTGTTGATTGAGAATGGTGATAGGAGATTCTTCCTCATGTTGTATTATTCCTTCAATATCAAAGTCAAGAGGAAGTTTGACACCTACGGATGCTAGGTGTGTGAAGTACTTATCCTTTCCCATTTGCACAAGGATTTGCATCATCTTTTGAAAGTTTTTGTCATGTTGACATTTTTTTATTTCCTCTTCAATAGGTTCATCAATCAAGGAGGAAACACTAGTACGGGGGCTTTGTCATCCTTGGCTAAATCCCCAGTCATAGGCCGACATGGTTGACATGTTTTGATGTTTAGTATGAGTCAATTTATGTTGAGAACTTGACATTCAAACCAAGGGTATTGATTGATAAATAGTTGGCGTGTCTTGATTCAAAATCCTTTGAGTAGATCTTGGTTTTTGACAGGACGAGGGTCATGGAGTAGAATCATCAATAAATTTTCCCTTTGAATTGATATTAGCCTTTTGTTGTTGGCTTCTAGTTTGAACCGGCATGATAGAAAATTATAGTTAAGACTTTGAGATGACTAGTCTAATGGGTCAATGTCAAGGATTTCCAAATGATCACCTATCTAAGAGATTGGTAAGAGATATGTTGATTAGAGATTGTTAAGCCTGGTACAAGGTATCGTGATTTGAGACCTAAATGTCTATTGGATGACACTTGGGATAGAGATGATTGAGGTTGACTTTAGATGAGATATTGCATGACAAGTAAGACCATTTAAATCTGTAACAAGAGATGAGGATGAGTCAAGCCACTTTTTCAAGAACTGACGATTGTTGTGATGAGGTATAATAACTGATTCGGGCCATACAGATAAGAAATATGATGAACATAAGGACGTCAAGGATCAAAGTAACTATTGGATTCCAATGTGAGCTCATAGGAAAATTCCTATGTTCCCATATGACAATTTTTGAGTTCCCATACGAGTTGGTGTTGTCAGAGTGTTTTGTCGTAAAAAAAGTCTAATGGGTCAAAATGACAGGGTAATGCAGGGACAATTTGCCACTTGACTTGGATGCATTTTTGGACCAATTTGTGCAATCTTGAGGTGATAATGTCAATGTTTGAAAGTGTCTTATGTTGTTTTGGTGTTGATTTCAAGTGATTCAAAGACATCAAACACAAATGAGTCAAAATAAAGCACACTTTCTAGCCCTAGAGTCAATTGGCTTAGTGAGAAAATCCTTGCTTGTTAAGTTAGGTACACACCCAATAGCTAATCAGAATACAACCACCACCATCCACACAATGGGTATAGTGATGTTGTATTAGTCGACTCCAAACGCTAATGGGGGCACGATATGATGAGTGTCTTGGGGGAGTTACTATCTAGTGTCTTGTGGGGTTACTATCTCCCTTGCACTTGGATTATCCACTTTCAGAGGTGAAATAGATGGATACTACTATATGGAATCTAGTAAGGGTCTCCGTTCAATTATATCATTTGTGCCCACACAATCACGATTTAGGCATATAGCCCCACAAAACACCTTAGCACGAGTAGTCATGTAAACGTGATTGAGACCCAAGGGCCCTTCTATGTGTTAGGCGAGAGCCAAGTATAAGATCAAATGGTACCCAAATTTTGAGGCTTTTACCCCAAGAAGCAAATTTGATTAATATCCCTTGCCCTTATGGGGATTCATATAGTTTGGTCTAAAAGGTTATGATATAATAATGTCATACATCTAGAAGTTGTAGTTTTTTTTGTAGATGCTTATGTATATAAAATGAGTTCTGAAGAAAATGTGTTTTACTTACTATGGTTAATGTATGAGATCTTACATTCAACATTATCTAGCTCTATATTTAGCTTACTATAACTAAAATACATAGAACAGTAAGCAGAATCTGCAACTTAAATTTCACCATTTTCTTATGAACTATATAGTTTCCTTTTTTATAGTCCATTTTGAATGTTGTCCTTAGTGAGCAATAAATAACATCAACTTCCAACACAATCTCCACATTCTACAAGAAATTTATTTTCCCTTTTATTTTAATAATAGAAATACATAATTTTAGAAATACAATAAGATACCCATTGCTTAAAACATATTATCTGTTCAAATGCTTCAAATTTTACAAAGGAGAAATTACAACTTCCACTACATGAAACAAAAATTTAATCCCCACATAGGTACATTACATATTTCACCAATCTGCATTGCTTACTACTACAATTCTTTCCTCTTGATAAAGTTTACATCTACTATAATGAAACAACATAATGTTTTAATACAATAATTTAGCCACATAGGCTACTTCAACACAAAATCCTTTCCAAGCTTTTCCCTTCATTTCCTCGAGAATCCAAGTAGAGTTAACCTACAAATAAAATCTAAATTTGACCATGGGATGCTCACCTCCCAGCCTAGGCCTCTAAGAGGCCACCCCAAAGCTTGGGGAACAAAATTTAGATGTGTGACAAGCATTCAAACAACACTTAAAATTGCAAAAAAACACAAAAAAATACTCCCAACCAAGGCTTCACAATGGGTTTCACAATGACCCTAAAAATGGGGTGAAGGTGGACCAAATACCTTATGGGGAGAAAGCCCAAAATAAATAAAAATATCAATGCCTTCACAAGGCTTCAATGCCACATCAAAAATAACTTTCCCACTACACATTTTCAACCCTTATGACCCCCAAGGCAACAATCCATAGCTACCACCCTTATAACCCCCAAATGCATAGAAAGAAAGGCATCATGGAGCCCATACTCCATGTTTTCTCCCTCTCCTCCTTGAGGAGAGACTCTACACCCATGGGCTATCCTAAAACCCTTCACCCTCAAGGTTACTCTTCCCTCCCAAGGGTGAGTGTGCCTTAAGACTCCCATACAAAATAAATTTGCAACACAATACAAAATAAAATCACAACACAAAAATGGATATAAAAAAACTACCATTGCAACATTCAAACAACATACAATATCATACTTCAACAATTTTACATAACATAAGCATGAGCTACAAAGAAGAAGAGAGCCACCAACCTAAACCCAAAGCTTAAGGAAAGAATGTTGAAGAAAAGCTCCTTTTTTCCAAGCCTTCCTTTCCCCTAAGCTTCACTAATTCTAGCAAGTCTCTAAGATAGAGAGTGGGTTTTCAAACTCCCAACAATGGAGGGTCTCCATTAAAAAGGCCTCTACACACTCCCCACAATTCTCTTAGGATAAGGTAAGTCTCCCATTGGTTTGTTCTTCCCAAAACCCCTTACAAGCTTACGAAAAATGGGTCTTAGAAAAGGTAACTCAAAAGGTGGAAAAGTATTTGCATCCAAACGGAGGGGTTATCTAACCAAGACCGTGCTTTCAAAAGTTGATTTTCGTCCATCTTGAAAATCTGACTTTTGGAAGGAACTTCTAGTAAACTATGAGTTTTTGTAGGGTTAAAAATGGCCCTTACCCATATGTATACCAAGTGGGCTTCCTAAAAATGGCTCAAACACAACCCTAGGTGCCTTTTTGACCTCCCAAAAACCCACTTAAAGCTTACCCACGAAATTCAAATGAAATGACCCTAGATCAAGCTCCCTAACCAAGAGGTTCACATGTGAATCTTATTTGGTACTTACCTAGGTTGGTGATCATCCAATCCTCAATTGGACATGTCATTGCCACATGTACACAAAAAAAGTGTCAAGTGACACCACACATTTTACACATCACAAGGACACATGGCATTTCCACTTGAGCATCCACACAATTAAAATTATAAATAACAATTTATAATGAACATACATTCAAGCACACATAATTATGAAATAAGCACATTACAATGAGGTTTTGTATCTCATTAGACGCAACCTTGACTTGCACTGAATTCGCATAGGCCTAAACTTGATTCCCCAATTTATTACCATGGTCAAATTTCCTGTACACTAAATTCAAATATCAGTACTCCAAGAATCACAAATATATAACATATATGAAATGGTCATCATTTATACATTTACAAAACCTCTACATCATCATGTAACTAGTTTGGAATTCACTTAACATAATCAATTTAGCTACTTCACTCATGAAATCATATGCACACATGAGCAACATTTATGCATCTAACCTTCAATACACAATAGGAATCACATTTCACAATAATTAAAACAAATCACCATTTCCTAATTAATCCCATAAGCACATATAATTCATCGTATTATCATAGCATTCATTAAATCAAATATCCATTAATGCAATTCATAATTGCATCATAAAATAATCATCATGAGAATCATAAGATAATGTGCATCTAAAATCTAAAGTGATCAAATCCATGTCATATAGATCATAAATCCACAGTGCATCAAAATAAAGTATCAAATACTAGTTCTATCATAAGCAGTGCTGAAAAGTTATGACGGGCTTGGGGTGAGGCCTCACAATATCACCTTTAAAGGCCATTAGGTGATCTTCAGAGGTATGGAAAATGCGCACAAAAGTTTCCATTGAAACAGAACACTAGGACGAGCTCTAAACAAGAGAGGCAAGGAACTAATGTTAAGGCAAGATATGATACAAGAGCACAAATGACAAGGAAAAGTTAAAAACATAAAAAGGGGTATTAGGAAAGAGCTAGAAACATGTGATAATGTGAAGATGAGGGGGTGAAATCTTAATGCTAATGAAGATAGGAAGAATCAAATGATGATAAGGAGGAAGGAAAGGATGAAGTTCTGAACATTATTAGGAGTGGAAGATCGAGCAAGGTTCACAAGGAAAAAAAAGATAATGGGTGTTGAGAAGGAATAATAGTTCTGAGTAGGAAGGAAAAGATCCAAGGCAGAGATAAGCAAAAAACCACCCTCATGTCATCAAGGATGAAAAAAGGTGGAAAGACACACAAATGAAGAAATGAGATAAATGAATGAAATATGATCAAAGTCCTCTAAGCTAAAGAACATAATAATAAAATAAGTACATAGAAAAGCATAATGGAGAATACAAATAAACTCATACACACACATATAATTGTATAAGTGTATATATTTATATATATATATATATATACATACATACATACATACATACATACATACATACATACATACATACATACATACATACATACATACATACATACATACATATATA
>MU225827.1:615892-637607 GCA_018584345.1 Thuja plicata | reverse complement strand
TATATATATATATATAATATGTATGTATTTCTCTATAAAAGTATACACCTTATAAGAGGGAGATGGAAAAGGATAATGAGTATGGTATTTAAAGACCAACATTTCACGTTAACAGAGAGTCAAAAATTCTCTAAGATTGATCCATCGACACACATATTAGCTAGTTCGTCTGCCAATTTATTACCTTCTCTATAAATATGAGTAATTTTAAGATTGTCAAAGTAACCTATAATTCCAAGGGCTCTTTCAAGTTCGGTGTTAAGTTTCCAATTTTGGGTATTCCCAGTTCTTAACACATTAATGATAATTTGTGAATCACCTTCAATTACCAATTGTTGGATACCTAGCTTCATGCACAGGAGAAAACCTTCCACTCAAAGCTCACAGTCTTCCTTCTAATGGCAGATCCAAATCCTGAGAGAGCCAGTATCATTGGGGATGGGCATAAATACCTCTTATAATAGTAGGGCAAAGCTTTCTCAGGTCAAACCATCACCCCAGCATACCAGTCACCAAGTCTAGTTCCACCAGTGTAAGCAAAGTACGTAGAGGCAAAGGTAGAGCCCATTCGCCCATATATCTCTAGGGCAGTTGCGGTACTAATGCCTCTATTTATGCAATCTTTTTAGTAACCCCCAATTGGTTTTGCTAATTTACCACATAAGATACCATCCCATTTGTGAACTACACATCTGATACCAGCTATACCCAGTTTACCCATGATGCACCATCAAAGTTTAGTTTATACCATCCAAATTATGGAGTGTTCCATTTACAATCTTCTCTAGCCATTTTACTCCCCTTGCCTCCTTTTCCATATTGAGGTGGGATCATTAACCCAAATCATTCATTTACTATCCCATAGAGTGAAAATACCCTCAATATGATTCATATCTATAAGTCAGTTGTTTACTGTTTCCACAATACACGCTTCAATCTTATTTTGTAGGCACTCTACACTCATCTTCTTATCTTGAAAGATTCTCCCATTTATTTCTTTCCAAAGTTCCCAAACTAAAATGGATGGTGCAATCTTCCAAATATGTCAATACAAACTCTTACGTTGAGCATAAGGCCATGCCTTTAGATGATCCATTAGAGAGTAAGAAAAGGTTGTTTTCCCGTTCAGTTTCCTACATAGCCAATGCCAATAATTTGCAGCATAGGGACAATTTAGTAATATATGGTCTATTCTTCTTCTTGATTTGCGCATAATACACATCTGGATGGGCTCTCAAAGCCAATTTTCTTAAACTATTTTGTCATTAATATTCTTTTTTGTGAGGTAACCCATAAGAACATGTCTGGTTTTGGTAGACAATTTTTATCCCAACAAAGATTTAGTGGAATGCTTGATTCTTGCCAATGTCAGGCCTTTATTAAAGAGTTATAACCTTCTTTAACCTTGTAGGAACCTAATTTGGATTATGTCCAAATTAATTTATTTGCTCTAATTTTTAATGTAATTTGCCTATCATTGAGAATATTTCTTATTTCTGCCTACTCCTCTCTGGTTAGAGGGGGTTCATATAGGTGTTTCCAATTCCACCCTAAGTTAGGGTCTCCAAGGGGAACACTTATGTAACCTTTAACATACTTCCCCCAATGATTGGTAAGAATATTTTTTATTCTAGGGGTAACAATACCATCCAAAATAGCATATCCACCCCAAGAGTCCTCCCAAAAAAGGGCAGATTCATTATTTCCTATATCCCATGAAAGTTTATTACTGATAATTTCTCTACAATAAAGGGTAAAGTTCCAGGATCTAGATCCTCTAGGATAATTAATGGTTCTAAAGATACTGGTGGGATTTGCAGATTGGAGATATTTGTTTGTGAGGATTTTGACCCATTTTCTATTAGGTTCTTGGTACATTTTCCAGACAAGTTCTGCCCCTAAGGTCATATTTTTCCATTTTAGGTTTTCAATACCAAGACCTCCATTGTTTATTGGTTTGTAGAGGTTTTCCCATTTGATCAATGCCATATTCTTGTTTTTTGAAACTCCTTGCCAAAAGAAGTTCCTCAATTTCTTTTCTAATTTGAAGTTTGCACCTTGGGTTAAGGGTAAACATGACATCTGATAAGTGGGAATAGTTGAGAGAAGAAATTTGACCATAGTTGTTCTTCCTGAATTCGATAGTCATTTTCCTTTCCAATTATCCATTTTTTGTTCCATCTTGCTGCAAATAGGTTCCCATAATTTGTTAGTTCTACTGTCTTTGTCCAAGGGCATACCTAAATATTTACATAGAAATGTGCCTTTCTTAAATCCTAGAATACAAATTATTTCATCCTCCAAGATGGGATCAATATTTATAAAGAAAATCTCTAATTTGCTAGCATTGACCCGATGTCCCGAAGCTCTCATATATATTTCCAAGATTTCTTTGTAATTTTTGGCTTCTAATTTTGTACTTTTACTAGGTAAGATTGTATCATCAGCAAATTGTTGATGGGTAACATTTGGTACTCCATCAGTTACTTTGATATCAGATATCAACCCCTGTTGGCTTGCTTTTGTTATTGCTCTGCCAAAGGCTTCTGCCATAATGATAAATAGAAAAGGGGATATAGGTTCTTCTTGTCTCAATCCCCTAGATATATTAAATAAACCCTCAGGTGTGTCATTAATTAATAAGGATATTTTAGGGGTTGATATACAATTAAAGATTAGGTGTATCCATTGTTTTGAAAACCCAAATGCCTTTAAGCATTTGCATAGAAACCTCCAATCAAATTTATCATACGCCTTCTGAATATCCAATTTTATTAACATACTAGGTACCTTGTTTGTTGTACTATATGGATGATTTCTTATGCAATAATAATACTATCAAAAAATGATCTACCCGATACAAAACTTGTCTGCTCTTCTGAGATAATTGCTGAATAAAACTTCTTTAATCTATTAGCTATAGCTTTAGATAGTATTTTATATATTGTATTACATAAAGAAATTGGTTTGAAGTCTCTTAAATCCTCTGAATTAGATTTCTTAGGTATTAAGGTTAAAAAGGTGTTATTGATCTCTTGAAGTAATCTCTCTAATTACCTTGTATTCTCAATTGCCTCATATAGCTCATTTCCAAGAAAGTCCCAACATTTTTGAAAAAAAACCAGCTTGGAAGCCATCTGGCCCTAGGGCTTTGCCAGGATGTAGTTGAAAGAGTGCAGTTCTAATTTATTCTCTAGAGAAAGCCTTATTGAGTTCCCTTTTGTCTTCATCAGAGATTATTTTGGGGATATTGGATAGTAATTGTTGTTGTACATGTAGAACATAGAATTCCTTATTGTTTAAAGTTTCTTGGAAAAAATAGCAAATTCATTAGCAATATTTTGTGGGTTATCTACAACCTCTCCTTTTTCATTTTTAATACTTAAAATCCTATTAATATTCCTCCTATCCTTTGTGTTGTTATGAAAGAATTTAGTGTTTTGATCTCCTTCAGATAACCATGTTTCCCTAGACTTTTGTTTTCTATATTTTTCATTATCCAACCATTCTTTAATAACTTCCACATTTAGTTCTTGTATTTTATTTTCTACTTCAGTTTTCTCATTAAATATGTTTTTAAAATGAGTTTTATTCCAGTTGAGAATTTTGATTTTTAAGGATTTCATTTTAGAGACAAAATATAACATTTTTTATGCTTCAAACTTCTCTTCATTCCACCATTCCTCTACTAATCCTAATTTTTTTTTCATCTTGATACAATATGTTTTCAAAATTAAAAAGGTTTTTGGTCAGTTTACTTTCTTTTATAATATCTAATATTACTAGGAAGTGACCAGAACCTGAGGTGGATAGGGTATAAGCTGTCAAAGTGCTGTTAAAGTTACAAAAATCTCCTGAAAACATAAATCTGTCCACCCTTTCTACAATATAATAGAACTCTGATCTTTTGTTGTTCCACGTGAATATTCCATTGTTTTTTTATATCTATTATATTGTTTCTGATGATCCATTTTATAAAGTCCTTTAGGGTTTGAGCCTCTTGTTGGATACCCCCAATTTTTTCATTGATGTCCATGATAACATTGAAATCACCACCTCAAATATAGTTTCTATTTTTATCTAGGTTACAGAAAGCTTCAATTTCTTTCCATATTTCTTTTTTGCCGTTAGAGGTGGTTGGACCATATACATTGATGAGACAAAAACTTAGGGGGCTCCTCACATTCTAACCACTCCTCCCATCCACTCTGATCTATTAATAATATTATAAATACTTACTTTCCTCGGATCCCATATCATGGCTAATCCACCCAAGGCATTATCTACTTCTATGCCTTCCATCCTCCAAATTCCTATTTTCCTACTGAATTTATTCAATTCTTCCTTGTTTAATTTGGTTTCTTGTAAAATGATTATTTATGAGTCTAGTGTGTACAAATTACACTTTAGTAAGCATTATTTTTAAGGGGCATTTAAGCCCCTAACTTTCCATGTAGAGATCTTCATTGCTCATTGGGAAGGAGCTTCCCCTTCCCTACCTGAAATAAAGCAACGAGTTTTGCATAGTTCTCAGCTTCACCATCCTTGTGCCTTAATTCCACAAGGGATTTCCTACTTCTCTTCTTCTATTGTTTACCACAACTTGGGCTATCTCTTCCATTTATGTTAGCTGCAATTCCAAACTCACCTTCATTGTTTCTTGCTTCTTCAATAACCTATCTACATGACTGTTCCATTTCCTTCATATCCCTTTCCTCTTCCAATTCTATCATTATTTTCTCACTGAATGATAGAATAAATTCATTTTCCTTTTGATATTCTAGATCTTTATCATTCTCTATAGTTGTACTTATCTGAATATTGTCTGATTCTATTTCCTCATTCAAAGTATTGGTGTCTTTCTAGTTTAGGGATTCAATATAATCCTCATCCAATTGTTCAAGATACTCTCCCCCATACTCTTACTCTAGTGTATCATTTCCTATACTTTGATTCATATCCATGCCGTTGAAAATAGTTTTGAGCTCTACTGTAATGTGACTAGATGTTAGGGTAGGTTGAGCTGGATCTAGAACTAGAATAAATTCTGCTATTGTATTATCTATCATATTGGGATTATTATTAATAACACCTTTTGTTACTGTATTTCTATTGTTGGGTTGAATCTTTAAATCATGCCAGAAAATTAACTCCTGTCTAACTTCATTGTAGACATAAATAACTTCTTCCATCAATTCTCCTAATACTTCCAAAGTTTTCTCCATCTTCCTAACTGATTCTTCTTGAGCTAGCAAATTGAGATATTTGTTCAAGTGTGTTATCTTTTCTTCAAAACCTATGTCCATATTGCAAGGGTTGATGGCCATTCATTTGATCACTTACCAGATTTGTACATTCTTTTGCTATCTTTTCAATAACATTTTCTAAAATTTCCTTGTTGAGCTTTTCTATCCCTTCTCTGATGTTATCTTTGTTGATTCCTGCTTCCTTCATGATTTCTTCTCTGCCAAACATATCTAGGGAAACTTTTATTCCTAATTCCTTCTTGTTTTCCAAAATATTCATATCCAATAAAGAAGGATTTCCTAGTCCATATGACAATGCCTTCTCTCCTATCTTCTCCTCAATAATTTATCCCTCCTCTATGTCGAGGTCAATCAAGGATGGAAGCTTCAAAATCATGGGAGATTGTGCTGGTAATCTAGCACATGTATCTGTTGATAGATTCCTCATGCAGTTAGAATCCTTGTCCTCTAGAAAGATGTTGAATGGAATAGTCTACGTTTGTAAGGGGACTGCAAAGTTTGTATGTTTCAAAGATACAATTTTGCTTTCAAAGATGAAACCCCTGTTATCCTTATTAAGGGTGATATGGATGTCCAGTGGAAATATTGAAAGTAGATCTATAGTTCTAGGTGTAATGTCATAATTTTTTTTTAACTGGTTGTGAAGGGTTATCTTCCTTGAAAATTATGATATTATGAATGTACCCATTATATAGTTCTCGTTTGAGGTAATAAATAGATTGGCTTGTAATGAATTTGATTGGTTTAATAGTTTTACCATGAAGTTCCAAGTTGATTAAGATTTTTACAGAGGAGGAATTGAGATAAGATTCCTCAATCCCTATGGCCGCTCCCATTAGATCATCAATTTTTCTCAATATTTTACTATGAAGTAGTTCAACTGGTAGATTAGGGATGATTACCCATCTAGGAACAATAATAGAGCAAAAATTACTAGGTTCAAAGTTCGGTTGCCAATTCAAAAATTTAATATTAAACCCTTCATAGAATATTAATTTATCATGCAGTAAATTGTTTTTTAGATTTAGATCTTTGCAATCTAGAGAGAAGAAATTATTAGCTAGAGAAGTTATACTTACCCGCTCCCCGAGTGTCTCCTTCATCCATGCAGCAGTGTCGTCCATAGAGGAGTTTGAGTCGCCCCATTTTGCAAAGAGTTTGTGGCTTCTACAATGGTGTCATAAGCCTTCTGTATAAATATTATTTGCCACTACTGCTACAGTGCCATCTCCAGCTGGGGTTCCTCTATGAACTACATTGGCTACTGGTTGTCAAGGACTATTAGGGTACTCACGAATTTTATTTCATCACTCTTCATTTATTATATTTGCTAAGGGTGGGTGAGAGGGTAGAGGGCTTATTCCAGTGGTGTATTATCCTTTCGGTGAAAACCCTAGAAATTTGTTTTGTTCCCAGATTTCAAGGGCTTTCGAGCCTCAATATTATTACTATTTCCAGATTTATGAAGCCCTATAAAATTTTGGGAATTTGCCATGACATAATTTCTAGGAAGGGAAGATGGACAAGATATTCGATTTATCCCTAGGGCAATCTTATTCGCTCTAGATGAAAACTTAGGTAGATTCAAAGCAATAGGAATTACCCATATGTTCCCTTCTTTGATTCAGGATTTTTCCATAGCCTGAAAGTTTTGTTGTCGTCGATCTTTCCGTCTCCTAACCACTTCCTAGTCTTGGTCAGAATGCCCTCTATTTTTATCTATGTTAACCACATTTAATCTAATTGGTACTTGATAAAAATTGCGATCAGAGATTTCATATTTTCATTCAAAAGAACTGGTGGAGAAAATATTTGTTACTTTGAGACTCGGTTTAGGGTAAATATGCTCCCTTTCATGCATTAGATTCCTAACCACAGTTGTTGGAACTAAGAATTCTTGCTTCTAGCAGTGGAAACGGGGGGAGCTTAAAACCCCAAATCGGTTGTGGGATACAGGAAAATGAGCCCCAGAATGAGCGAGAGGCAGAAAAGAGGATTTATTGGTTTTCCTTCCACCGAAATATGTTCACATATGCAGAGCCATTTTTTTCTTTTATAGATTAATAAAATTTTAATTTATATAAAGAAAAAATAAATAATTTAATTTTTTAGTTGTAATAAATAATTATTTTAAAAACTTGATCTTTTATTAAAAAATATTAATATTTAAAATGTACATTACTTATTTTTTGTGGAAACATGTTAGCATACACATAGATGTCTGCATGTCTGCCTTTTATATAGCAGATTTACAACCATATGAGTAAGCATACATATAAACTACAAGATTATAATTTTAATAATTTTAATTATTATTATTATTGTATTTTAAAATAATTAATTATTAATATTTCTATTTACAAATTTTAATTAATTTTCTAAAAGGAACTTTAATAACATTTTACATTAAAAACATGAAACTTTAGAGTCTATGACATCGAAAGATTATAAAAAATATACATAATCAAGATTAAAAAAATTCAAAATGTTTCATTTAATTTCAACTTTTAATATTTATTTTTACTTTTGACTTTTAATATGGAAGTCTCTTTTAATTTTTTAATTATTTTTTTATAAGAAATTAATTATATTAAGTTTACTTTTAAAATAATATTTCATTTTTTAAATTGAGTTTATATTCCAATTAATATTAATAAGGTTGAGAGGTCGAGGTCGAGGTCGAGGTCGAGAGATCTTCTTCTCTCTCCCTCTCTACATATATCTCTTTTTATCTCCTCATCTACCTCTCTTTATCTCTCTATCTATTACTCTCACTCTCCCTCTTTCTCTATTTCTCTTTTGCTATCTTCATCTCTACCTCTATCTTCCTCTCTTCCCTCTATCTCTAGACCAAACTACTTAAATAACACACACTAACAATTGACTCATAGGCTAAAAGTGTTAAATAGTCAAAGTTGACTAACTTTTTTCAGGTTTAATTTGTTCCTTAGTGTGTGTTGTTTAAGGGTTGCCTCTTTATACATGTTTCTCCCCCTCACTCTTCATATACCTATATATATGTTACTTTGTCTATCTATCATTACCTTTTAATATTTGTTGTTCCATATCCCCCTTTATCTCTATTTCATTATGGCATAGCCTTAAAAATACAAAAATGCAAGGCCTTGTACTTCAAAGGGAAACAATTGGCTTTGACAATATTGATCAGTATCGGTTGACGTTCATGACTATCTCAATATTCTGTGAACTTGCAAGTCTCCACATACACTCTACCTTGGCATTCCAAAGATATGCAGACATGTTAAAAAGATCATATGTTGCTTTTAAAAAAAAGAAAAGGAGTGCTTGATAGAATTAGTTCACACAAGCTCTTCAAATAATTTTTAAAAAGTTACAAAAAGTTGGGAAATCTTGCTCATTTCATCCTTTCTTTTAATGACTACTGAGCAAGACCTACCATTGTGTCTCTTTTAATACGTGCATTTCAAAAATCAATTCTCTTTAATTTATTTCATTCATATTTTGTGGATTTGAGATAATTTACACAATTGGTCCTTTACATTCATTTTATAATTAACTTTTGCTTAATCCTCTCAAATTTCTTTACTCAAAAATTAAAGTGTACTTAAAAAAATCATCAAGAAAAGTGTGGCTATCGGAGAATAGTGTCATTCTGAAACCCATCTTTCTAAGTGGTTATGCAAAATTTGCTTTGACAAATGCAAAAGTGTAGCTCCACATTGATTATCCTTAGAATTTATGTCTTGATCCCTTTAATGTCCTCTATATTGAGAAAGATAGAACGATGAGGGCACTAAAGGATTGAGCATATATGACCCTAAAATTCAAGATGGGGATATACATATCAATTACAAATAATTTAGTAGTTCATTAAAACTATTATCACTAATCAAAGATTTATCAAATGTACAACCATCATCCTAGTCGCCATTTTATGTCAATCTCCTTGTTGATGAAAAAGGAGAAGATGCACTTTGGCAACTACATATATAGAGGACAATGTAAAAAAAGGGCAAAGAAGAAATAGATGGTAGTAATTTCATTTGAGGAGCAAAAGGCATGGAGGCAATTCCATCTTGAGCTCTACCAACCAACATGATTTTAGTTTCTCTAAGAAAACATCAATTTCTTCAACTTTGTACAATGTAAACAAATTGAGCCATAATAATGATTCACCGATAGTATATTATATATTTTACTTTTTAGATTATAGATTTCTATTTTTTCATATAATGTTGAAGACAATCCATATCTTAGACGATCATCATGTATCATGTGATTGCATCTCTCCAAAGAATTATTTCTAATTTATTTCTTTGAAATTATAGGAAAATCCCAAATCACATTTCCCTATTCTTTACTTCAAATGCTACACTCTACCCATATAATTTTAAATGTACCAAAAGATTTTTTGACGTACCCATTGCACACCAAGGTCAATTGCTAGTAGAACATAGACTATAGTGAAATGTGTAATTTAACAAAAATAATGAAGTTAAATTTGACATGACTCTTTGCAAGATCAATGAGTAGAAACAAAGACAAATGATATTTTGCTCTTGTTTAAAATATAAAACAAATATAAACTATAAAAATTTTGTTCATTTTTTTTTTCAAGAAAATGTCACACATAGATGTTGACATTTCTTTATATAACAAATTATAATTATACGAATAAGTGTACATCTAAACTACAAGCCTCTTCAACTAAGCCATATAGTAGAGATTCCAATCCCTCTAATTCACATTGATCCAAATGCTATAACTAAATTGTTAAAATAAATAAATAAATAAAATGAATGTATAAATATTCCAACATCTGCCCTAACTTGACAATGAAAACCAAAATGCAACCATAATTGCATTTCAATGCCGTTTGAAATAAAAGATGCTAAGAAAACAGGAAAGAAAAAGAGAAATCAGGGATAGGAAAATATTAGTCTAGTCTCTTCCCAGCTCTCAGGCAAGCATTATATCTGGTTCCTTTCTTTCTTTCTTTCTTATCCCTTTGGGTTCCTTTCAACGGTTCTGGCGAAGGGAAGGCAAAATATCTTCATTCGCTATTCGAGTTTGCTCTGGATTTGGCCGCATTTCCAAGTGCACTACTGCCAGGTGAGAAATGCATCTATTTATTCCTCAATCTAAACCAATATTCACATATATATTTTGATGTTGTGAGGCTGTTCAGTAAACCAAAATTCTTCGAGGGAAGTAAACCCAAATTCGTCGAGGGAACTGTGAGTGTTTGGTTGTTAACACCAATCTTATAGATGTCAATGGAGTTAAAGACATGTTGGGTGAGTATGCCCATGCCTATTCTTACTTCGAACTCCTTACCCTCATCCTGTTTTTCTTCAAGGAGAAGACCTTCATGTTCTTCTAGATGTAGAGCATTGGAAAAAACAAGGACTTCCTTTTTCGGAAATGATGTGAGATTGGAGTTGAATCCACTTCAATATAAAATGGGATCCGGCAGGAAAAGTTACGGTGGCACTGTAATAGTTGCAGTGATTAAAAGAAGAAAGGAAATGCCATTGGATAATGTGATACAGCGGCAGAAGAAGCTAAAATTGGTTTCCAAGATAAGGGATATTCTTGTGAAGCAGCCCAACAGGATGATGTCTCTTAGGGAGCTTGGCAAGCACAGGAAAGAACTTGGTCTCACTCAGAAGCGAAGGGTCATTCAATTGCTTAAGAAATATCCTGCAGTTTTTGAAATTGTGGAAGAGGGTGTTTATTCGCTTTATTTTAGATTGACACCATCAGCTGATAAGATATATATGGAGGAAGTGGGTATAAGGCAGGAGACGGAGGAGCTTTTGGTTACCAAGTTGAGGAAAATTGTGATGATGTCTATTCATAAAAGGGTCTCCTTGGAGCGAATAAGTCACCTTAAGCAGGATCTTGGGCTTCCTGATGATTTCAGGACCACCATTTGCACTAAGTATCCACAGTATTTTAAGGTTGTTTCTTCTCCCGATGGCGCTGTATTAGAACTGACTAGTTGGGATCCTGCTCTAGCTGTGTCTGCTGCTGAATTGGCCGAGGAAGAATTACGGGAGAGAGAGATTGCCGAGAGAAATTTGATCGTTGATAGGAAACCCAAGTTCAACAGGGTACTATTGCCAAAAGGGCTTAATCTCAAAAGGAGAGACCGTGAGAGGCTAAGCGCCTTCAAGGAAATGCCTTTCTTTTCGCCTTATGCTGATATTAAAGACCTGGACCGAGCTTCAATGGAGGCAGAGAAACATGCTTGTGCCGTGGTACATGAGCTTCTTAGCCTGACAATAGAAAAGAGAACACTCGTAGACCATCTTACGCATTTCAGAGATTACTACAAATTCTCTCAGAGGGTAAGAGCAATGCTAATCAGGCATCCAGATATGTTCTATGTGTCTTTAAAGGGAACACGCGATTCTGTGTTTCTTAGAGAAGCTTACCGTGACTCAGACTTGATTGAGAAGGACCCTCTTGTGATTGCTAGGGAAAGACTTCAGGCCCTTGTTTCAGTTGGCCGTTTTCAAAAGCAACATAGAACTGAAGGGCAATTTGACGAGGGAGGTGAGAAAGAAAATGGTGAATTCTCAGAGGAAGATGAAGATGAGGACTGGTCTGATGCAGAAGGTGATGACATTGATGGCGATGATGAATGGAGTGACTTAGACAATGATGAAGAGAGTAAATCCACATCTTTTAGGAGAGGTTCCTCTCCTCAGGATAAGGCAAAAGTTCTTCTGAAGGCTGCACAACGAGAAACGTACAGAAGAATTACATTACCTGTTGTAAAGAAGGACCTTTCAACTGTAACATCTGATGATAAACCCAGAGAAAGATGGTGATTCCTGTTTCCAACTAAGTCATGGAAAGCTTTAATTCAGTGAGAATGTTAATTCGAGATATATTAGCCTATGGATAACTTACAAGAGATCGTTTGAGACACATATGTAAGTGTGTTACTAAATTCTACTGGGTCATTATGGAGATGAAATAACCAGCGTACTCTTTTGTACATGCAATCTTGTTTTGGATGCTTTTTGATCTTTTCTGTATACTGCCCAACATTCAACCTGCTATTGATTACCTCTACAAATAATCATTTTTCATTACAGGAGGAAATGTCGTGGTAAAAGCTTTCGGTTTACCAAAATCTTTATTGTTTCTACTTTCTATATTATGGACTGTAGAAAAAATGAACTTTTTTTTTTCAATTTATCTTTGTTTGTCCATTATTCTTCATGTCTTTCAGCAACTTTTCTGCATGTAGATCTCTTAGTCTTTATTTTCATAATGGTGTGTGTTCTGTTTTCTTCACAGGTAATGGAACTAAGACCAATTTGTAGTTGTTATACTCGTCTTTAGAAAGAAGACAATTCAAGAAATGAGAAAGCCTGTGAAAGGTAATACATCTTGATCAATATGCGATCTCATTTCTTGAATTGTCTTCTTGCTAAAGAATCACCTAAACTGGGCATGCTCGGAATGGGGACATTTCGTTTCTATTTTGTGAGAGGTTTATGAAACTCTACAACCATGCAAAATATACCAAGTGTTCTCTTTCCTTACTTATTTGATTTTTGAGAGTTTCTTTTGTCTGCAATATGATGTTAATGGAAAGATTGAGCCATTTATCCTGTCTCCGTATCCCACAAGTTTTGTGACAAAACGTGAGTGGGGCAAACTTGGAATACTAACTGTTCAAATTTGTTGGTCGCAAACTGTTGGACTACTAACGCTCTCATGCTGCAGACCTGTAAAGGGCATTACAAAGCCCTACCCTGATTTTCCCTTTGAATACAATCAACAGACAAATGGCAAATGCACCATCCTTAAAACAATGAATGATCTTAAATAACTTTTAACCATTCACAATTTTATCACTATAAGTAAAACCAATCTATCACCAAGTAAAATATGAAAAACCAAATAAGTTTGTTGCATAGCTTCGAACAGAAGGTTAACACGTAAAAGAGAAGAGAGAAATTCTAGGGAGAGATATTGGGACCTATGTCACGTTGTTTAAAGATTAGTAAAGTGGACGAGAAGTTGGAAGTTTTTTGTTAACAAATTCCAGATTGCACTTTGGTAAAACCTCAGATGTTACTATAAGAGAAGCATAAGTTTGAATATTGTGTTCGTTCACACGCACACACACATCCCTGGTCATGGTTCTTGTGGGAATTTTTTTTTCCATTTGTTTGGAGTCTTGGACTTTAAACAAAACTTATTACGAATTGCAGATTATGTTCACAGACTCAGTAAATAAGCTAACAGCAGATGACTTTAGAATTTATGATATAAACTGATACAAAATAATTAGCCTATAGGCTATGTTGCGTGGGGTTTTCACCCCAAACCTGTCCGACGATGATATATGGTTTTCTCCAGCTGGTTTAGGGTTTTCTTCACATACAGTTGGATGTTAGCATGTTGACGTACGTAGAATTTAGGTTTAAAATGCAGAGCAGATTTTACCAATCCAAGCAGATCTCCAGGAGACAGTAAATGTTAAATTTTGACTGCATAAATTTTTTTATCCTGCTCAAGAATCTGATATTTGTAGATCTAATAGCTTCCATGGAAGCATTCCACAGAGCATCTCAGGGCTTGTCAGGCTTTATAGGCTTGATTTATCACACAACATGTTCACTGGGCCTCTACCTGATTCACTGGGAAGGCTTGTGAGTTTGCAGGTTTTGTCACTGGGAAGGAATAGGCTCAGTGGGCCTGTGCCTGGTTCATTGAACAATCTGAAAACATTGCAGAGGCTAGATTTGTCATACAATGCATTCAGTGGCGGGATTCCTCCTTTGCACGGACTGAAACAACTGTATAATTTAGATTTGAGTTATAATGGGCTTGTGGGTGTTATCCCATCAGAGCTCCCCATGTCCCAGGGATCACAGATGACTCTGAGGTCAAATTTCTTGACAGGGACCTTTCCTGCAAGTTTGAGTGGCCTCAGAGGGTTGGGTGTTTTGGATCTGAGCGGTAATAGGCTATAAGTGGTTCCGTTGATGGGTTACTATTTTCACACCCAGAATTGCAGCAACTGAATCTGGCAAACAACAGCTTTAGTGCTATTAGTGTGCCCAATATGTCTGGGGTGCAGAGCTTACTGGTAGTTGTGGATATTGGATTCAATAGAATTAGTGGGCTTTTGCCTTCCAACTTCTCAACTCTGCAGTTCCTGTCTGCTCTGTCACTAAGGTACAATGGGTTTCAGGGCCCAATTCCTGCAGAGTATGGTGTTAAGGCTGCCTATGGTGTGAAGCCTCTAGGTAGGTTGTTTTTGGATGGTAATTATCTTAATGGTGGGGTTCCTGCATAGTTTTTCAAAATCCCTGCTGAGAAAATCAGTGGGAGCTTTGCTGATAATTGTCTTAAGAGCTGCCCATCTAGTGTTATCCTATGCCAGGGAAGCCAAAAGCCCAGTAACGTCTGCAGGGGAGCATATGGGTGGAGAGCTCATGTCCCATGAGCTTGTTTCAGAATGAAGATTATTGTATAAATCTAATATTGGGGCTCTCTCCAATGGAGACTCTTCATAGAGTTACTGACAGAAAGGTCCAAATTTGTAGTCTTGGGAATCGAAATTCACGTCATCTAGTAAAATATATACAGTTTGAATTATTACAGGATAATATTAAGAATTTAAACTGTGTGTTGTGCTTCTCACTCAATAACAGTGATTTTGCAGAGAAATGTTGCAAATTACAGCCAAGCCTGTTAATGGAAACTTGTAGAATCTGATTCCCATGTTGGGATACTGACATTTGATTCCAGATGAACATTGCCATTTAATTGACTCTGAAGTTGAACAAAACACTCTTAATAATAAAATTGATGAAGTCACAATCTGTGTGGAGGGTATATGTACTGCAAAAGTGGTTACAATCTGTATAGAGGCTGTATGCGTCCGCTACGTCTTGTCATGGAATATGATAATTGCGGCTTACAAAAGACATGGATACCCTCATGAGGCATTGGTTTTGTTTTGTCAAATGCAATTAACGGGTGTCCAGTCCGATTGGTTCACCTTCGCCAACACACTTCAAGCCTGTACCAAACTCAGAGCTTTGGAACAAGGTTTGGACATCCATCAAAGCGTAATGGAGTCCGGATTTTCATCAGATGATATAGTTGCAAATGCCCTGGTACATATGTATGCAAAATGTGGAAGCATATACAAGGTGCATGAACTGTTTAACGAAATGCCTCGGAAAAATGTTGTCTGATGGATGGCAATGGTAGCAGGATATGCACAGAGTGGCGTTCTTGGTGAGGCTTTTAAACTTTTCAAAGAAATGCCTCACAGAAATGTCATATCATGGAATGTGATGATTGCAGGATATTCACAGAATGGGTTTGTTGAAGAGGCCTTTGAAACTTTTAAGCAAATGCAATTGGCAGGTGTAACACCAGTCTCCATAACCTTTGCCAGTATTCTATCAGCTTGTGGCAAAGTGGGAGTTTTGAAACAGAGAACGAACATCTATCAAAGAAAATTGGAAAGTGAATTTTCATTTTATGTTGTAGTTACAAATGCATTGATAGATATGTACGCAAAATGTGGAAGCATACACAAGGCATATGAACTCTCTGACATAATGCCTGATAAAAATGTGGTCTCATGGAATGCCATGATTGCAGGGATATGCACAGAATGGTTTTCTTGTTGAGGCTTTTAATCTTTCCAAAAGAACGCCTCAAAAAAATGTTGTCTCATGGAATACAACAATAGCAGGATATGCACAAAATGGATTTGTTGAAAAGGCCTTGTAAAACTTTTAGACAGATGCAAGTGGCAGGTGTAAAGTCAGATTCCACAACCTTTGCCAGCACCCTTCTAGCCTGTGCGAAAATGGGAGCTTTAAAACAGGGTATGGATATCCATTGAAGCATAGTGGAAAGGGGATTTTTGTTAGATGTTGTGGTTGCAAATGTCCTAGTAGATATGTATGCAAAATGTTGATCATACGCAAGGCATATTGACTATTTGAGAAAATGCCTAGAAAAATTCTGATCTCATGGACTACAATGATTTCCAGATATGTACAAAATGGCTGTGTTCTATGCCTTGAAAACTTTCAAGCAATTGCAAATGGCAAGCATAAAACCAGATTCCACAACCTTTGTTAGCATCCTGCAAGCTTGTGCCAAAATTAGAGTGTTAGAAAACAGTATGGGCATCCATCAAAACATAATGGAAATGGGGATTTTGTCAGATGTTGTAGTTGCAAATGCTCTAGTTGATATGTATGCAAAGTTTGGAAGCATACACAAGGCATGTCAACTGTTTGACATAATGCCTGAAAAAATGTGGTCTCATGGAATTCTATGATTCCAGGATATGCACAAAATGGTTTTCATGAGGAGGCTTTAACGCTTCTTAAAGAAATGCCCCAGAAAAATGTGGTCTCATGGAATGCAATGATTGCAGGATATGCACAAAATGGGTTCCTGAGAAGTCTTTGGAAACTTTGAAACATATAGTATTGGCAGGTGGAGAGCCAGACTCCACAACCTTTGCCAGCATCCTTCCAGTATGTGCCAAAGTGGGAGCTTTGGAACAAGGTATGAACATCCATCAAAGCATAATTGAAAGGAGTTTTCTGTGAAATATCGTAGTTGTAAATGCCTCGTTGACATGTATTCAAAATGTGGAAGAACACATAATGTGTGTTACATGTTTGACAAAATGCCTAAAAAAATTGTGGTCTCATGGACTGCCATTATTGCAGGATGTTCACAAAATGGATTTGTTGAAAAAGCCTTGAAATTTTTTAAGCAAATGTGATTAGCAGGTGTAAGCTCAGACTGCACAACCTTTGCCAGTATTCTCCCAGCCTGTGCAAAAATGGGAACTTTGTTACAGGGTATGGGCATTCATCAAAGCATAATAAAGAGTGGATTTTTGTCAGATGTTGTAGTTACAAGTTCCCTGATAGATATGTATGTCAAATGTGGAAGCATACACAAATCATGTGAACTCTTTGACAAATTACCTCAAAGAAGTGTGATCTCATGGAATGTTATGATTGAGGATATACACAAAATGGCTTTTGTAAGGATGCTCTAAAACTCTTTAAACTAATGAAGCACTCTGGAGTAAACCCTGACCATTTAACCTTTGATTGTGTTTTATTAGCATGCAGCCATATAGGTTTAGTAGATGAGGGCTCTAAATACTTCAATAACACGAGTGACTCTTATTGCATTAGACCGTCTAATGCAATAAGAGTCACTTGTGTTATTGAAGTATTTAGAGCCCT
Organism: Thuja plicata; assembly: GCA_018584345.1. Lineage (NCBI taxonomy): Eukaryota > Viridiplantae > Streptophyta > Pinopsida > Cupressales > Cupressaceae > Thuja > Thuja plicata. The sequence continues at coordinate 620,086 of MU225827.1, read as the reverse complement.
CATCTACTAAACCTATATGGCTGCATGCTAATAAAACACAATCAAAGGTTAAATGGTCAGGGTTTACTCCAGAGTGCTTCATTAGTTTAAAGAGTTTTAGAGCATAGATGAAAATCGCACGATTATATCGTGTGTATCGCGAGTCATAATGTCGAAAGATATAATCGCTGAAAATATCGCAGGCGATATTTTAATTTTCGCGCGGCATATTTTATTCAAAAAATCTCGAAAAATGCGCGATATCTCTGCGAAAATCTGGGCGACTTGTCAACAGACTTGCACTAATTTTTTTTAGGGTTTTTGTGTTTCAAAAACGCGTCAAAAATGCGACTCTGTATCTGGAGGAATGGGCACGAATTTGGGCAGAAATGAATAAGTCTCACCTTGTAGACCTGATGAAAGGCACTGGAAATGAATCTTTGCTAACCCCGCGCTAGAAGAATCCGTCAATCTAATGAAAACCATCGAATAATGCCTTCCGAACTGGATTTTCGAACCTTAACACCATATTATAACCTGAGAGATTATAATAATAGATTATATTATAAAGTGAGATTAAATGGATAATAATAAATTATAAGCTCACCATGAATGCCAAACTCCATCAGGAGCTTAAAATATATTTTATATTTAATATATAATTTTTAACATATTTACTATTTTTACATTTATAAATAAAAATATTAAGATTTTAAATACATTTATTAGTCCCTGCCGTTAAGGCAGGAGACTAATGTTTTCGGTAGTCATTCCAGCATTAATTTGTTCTTGGGAAATTGTGCAACATCCATAAAATCTATGGTCAGAAGAAAATTCTGTATTAAAATGACATTAAAATTTGTAATTTCTTATTTCCTATTGACTGACGACATTTTCCCCGGTAGTCTTCTCTTTTTCTTCATCAAAATATTATGAAAATATGAGCAGGCACTTTCAAACATTTTGCAAATATTTCCTATTGACTGACGACATTTTCCCCGGTAGTCTTCTCTTTTTCTTCATCAAAATATTATGAAAATATGAGCAGGCACTTTCAAACATTTTGCAGATGGTCCACGCTGCCGGCTTTTTATTTCACATTTTGCATGCGGTGTGCATTGACGTGTCTACTGCTTCTGTTACCAAGCAACTCTCTCAAGGGCATATGTCGCAAAGGGTCTATGTTAATATTACATGTTCTTTTTCTCATGATCGTCATTCTCCATTTCTCCCTGAAGTTTCTGCTAACCCTAACGCATTTTAACTGCACTGAATGGGGCATGGGCAAAGCCCAATATGATGATTGATCTGTTCTTGAAGAGCTCACAAATTGGTGAAGGTACACAGGAGTTGTTGTAAAATCTATTGATCGTTGCGTTGGATGGTAAGGCCTACAACCACTGTCGTGAGATCCATCCACATTGTTATACCTTGAAGACCAGGAGTGTGGATTTCGATTAGGGTTTGTTTGAATGCATTGAGGTGGAGGTAAGCGAAGGAGTTTGGTGCATAGATTCGCGTGACAATGGTGGCCTAAAATGCAGACATTTTAAAGTAATATGCACAAAGTAGGTAACTGCAGAAGATCTCAGGCTACTTTCGTTAAACATCTCATAGTATTGTAAGTTCACCCCTCTAACGTTATTGTTTTCGTTGATTCAGTTGCTCATTCCTCTGTTTCCCTACTCATGCTTCGCATCAACTTTCTGTGTGATTTTTTTCCCATGTAGGGCTTTTGTTTCTTGAATTTATTACAGTTCTGTTTGCAGTAGTTCTCAGGAATGCCCCCAGTATCATTTTTTCATCTTATTACAGTTGTGATTTTACTAGTTTTAAGAAAATGGCCTCAAATGTTGTGAAACAGATCTATTAGTTTGATCGCAAGGGAAACTTGTTGATGCAGGACTCGATTTGGACCTTCAATAGTAGTTTGACAAAATCCATCGCTTAGATGTGGATTGCATCTTTGTTATGCTCTTTGAAAAGCGTCGGAGATTGTATGATCTTCTGTTATCCTAAATGCGGCAATGTTTTGCAATAATCCTCCCTGACAATTCCAAAATGGGTGCTTTGGAACAGGGCACTGGAGATCTGCATAATTTTTTTCCAAGCATAGTATTAACATTCCTCCCTCATCTTTGAAAACTGCATAAGTCAGACGCGGATATGCAACTAGGTGATAGATATAGAGTCAAATTTAGATGCCTAAGTGGGAGCTATGGAACAGGGTGTACCCATTCCCCGTAATAATAAAAATTGGATTATTGTTCTATGTTGTATATGTTTTGAATTAGCATTGTTGAATGTTTTGTCGAATGCGAGGATATTAATTCTTGTTGCTTGCTTGAAAAAATCCTTTACCCTTCAGAGGGCTTCGAACTGATTCTGAGTCACATCCTTGAGGGAATGGTCGTTGTTGCTTCTGAACCCGGGCCTTAAGATATTTCATAATAGTTTCCTTGAGACTCTTTTTTAAAATTTAATAATTGAATTGGGATTTGATGCTTGCAGTATATTTATACCGAATTCTAGAGCAAACTTATGTTTTCTATGGATTTTAGTTTGTTGTCATTTATGCAAGATTTGTGGACCATGGATTTGTAATTTTGCATTTTTAGTTATGCAATAGATCGAGATATTCAAAGCAAAGGTTTTAGGGCTAACTGGTTTCTATGTGGATTTAAAAGTTTAAAAATGTGGATTTAAAAGTTATGCAATAGATCGAGATATTCAAAGCAAAGGTTTTAGGGCTAACTGGTTTCTATGTGGATTTAAAAGTTTAAAAATATATAAAGCTTTTGGCTTTTGGAACTGTAGCTATATTCTCTATAGCTTTTGAATATAGTCATTGAAAATGGGGAAAGTCTTAAAATGTATATGTTGCATTGGCAAGCTCAAAATTTTCTCTAACGGTGAAGGAGTGTGGAAATTTGTTGTACAGAAAGGAAAAATAAGAAAAAAATTGAATTCTAAAAGATTCAAATAACCAAAAGTTATGCCCAAGTTTGTAAACACTCGAGACAAGTAATCCAGATTAATTAAGCCAACCATTGACAGATTTATGTGATTGCTTAGAAACCAATGCTTATCTAGATATTTGTTGGCTTTGAGTTGAGAGCCAGGCACATAATAATTCTCTCCTTCAAATTTTTATGCTACTTCGAATTCGGTTGTTAATTCAAATTTAGAGTTTGCTCCTAATGTGGGTAAAAATACAACCATTGTTAAGTCTGGGACCAAGAACACCAGGCAGACTGTTTGCAGACACTGGCTTAAAGGATTATGTATGAAAGGTGATTCTTGTGAGTACATGCATTAGTATGATAAGAGTCGGATGCCAAATTGTCGATTTTTTTGCGGTTTGGAAAGTGCAATGAGGACTGCGAGTACAAGCATCAAAGAACAGACAAAAGAGTGTATTATGTGAGTTTTCTGCCGTTTCCTTTTCCCTTCATTAATCAATTTTTTGATTTATTAGTCTTACTTTGAATTTTGTTGGACTAGAAGCTTTAGTTTTTTGCATTTGTACCTTTCCTCCAACTGACGTCAATGTTAACTCTGCAATTGCTTTAATGAATACTCTAATGCCTTTTTGTGTAGTATTTTCTTTGTTGTGTTTATTTTGCTGAGAAAATGTGATCCCACATATTTAAATAATATTGCAACATAAATTAGTTGTGAAGAAATAAAAGAAAAGATAAAACATAATAACATTCAACAAGACAGTGATTTACATCATAAAACTTTGACAATATGTTAGGGAAATATCCATGGGCAAAGTAGCTGTATTTTTATTAATCAAAAGGAAAAATTACAATCTTCTTGTGGCTGCTGTTATTACAATTTGATTTTCTTTTCAAGGCTACCAAGATATTTATAGTATCTTAGAATAACAACCACTGCCAAACATAGGAAAAACTAGATTTTTCTCATAAACAGATCATCTCTTATGGAAATAATCTAGGATGCTGGTTCGGGTTCGAATTTGGGTTTGAGTTCGAAGAACCGGTTCGCCGGTACGGCAAAATTTTGAAAAAGGGGTTTTTGGGTTGGGGTTCGTTAGTACAAAAAAAATAAAATATATATATATATTTATGCAGCCTAGAAGCATGAGTTAAGATTAGAATGTCACATAGTATCATAAAAAGTAAACATTTAAATAATAAAAACACTTGTAAATTTGTAATCATAGCATCATGAATCATGAATCCATGA
>MU225827.1:566560-615758 GCA_018584345.1 Thuja plicata | reverse complement strand
CCCCCCCAAGACGGGGTCAAGGGGCAGCGCCCCTTGCAGGGTCAACCGACTTTAATTATTTTATAAAGGCATCAAGAGTTATTTTTCACCGGGCCCAAGTTCGGCGATGTCAAAAATTTGGGGTGGAAACCTATTTGCACATCACAAATGAGAATTAGAAGTTAAAAAAAGCCTTTAAAATCACTTTTTTTAGGGTTGTGGACGCCAAATTTTTATAAAATTCATCATAAAAAATGTTTTTTCTGAACTTGCGTGCGAAATTCGCTTCAAATTCGTGGCAAATTCAAACATTTTTGAAGTTCGCCCGCGTTCGACCGTCCGCAACTTGGGTTTGAACTTGGTCCTAAAAATTCGAACCCTGCTCGGAACTGCCCGGACCCAGACCCCGAACTAGTTCGGATTTATCCGGGTCCGGGGGGTCCAGGGCCGAACCCGGTATCCTAGGAAATAATATTTAAAAAGAAAAGATAAGATATTTGCTTTACATTGTTGTCATAATCGTAGACTTATCTAGGTTTGTTACTTGCATTTTATCCTATTTATCTCCGAAGTGAAGCATAACCATTGACCATTCATAGGGTTTGATTAGAGATCATACATTTTTGCACATTGAGGTAGCTTAAGTTTATGGCATGGGTCATGAATCTTTAGCAACGCCAACACTTTCTCTAGTTATTATATTTTCTCACTAAATGTTGCCCCACACTTAGATCTCGTTTTATGTTGTCAGTCAAGAATCTTTAATTGTCCAAATACCTTCTCTAGTTACCATGATATTTTTCTCTAAATGTTGTTCCACACTTAGATTCCCTTAGAAAGCATGCAGCAACTACCACTTGAGTGTAGTTCTGTTTGAACAGATGCAAAATATTTGAACTTATGAATGATACTAAATATAGAAAAATAACAGGAAATGGAAGACTACACCATAAACATGAAATGGGACATCATCATTATTTTTCTTTTAGAAGACATTAGAACAAAATAAACAAAATCTGCTTGCTAAATCAATAATCACTTCACAACAAGAGTTATCTTAAAATGTATTCTTATTGAAAAAAATGGTATGGTGAGGACAGGGTGATAAATCAGATCAGACATTAGGAGGAAAATTCAGCATATGACTTTGCAACATAGTTCCATAAAGCTTCTTGATGAGGAGATGGTAGTGCGAGGGTGGTGGTTGGTGGTGCAAATACATATAAAAATTAGTTATAAAAGTATGCATAAGGAATAAATATAAGAACGCCAAATGAATCTTTGGCATACTAAGTGAAGCTCGAACTACCAAACAATAAACACACGACAATCATTGCATTGAACATTAACAATGGTGGGTGGAGGTGTGAGAGCGAAATCCCCTAGTAGGGTCAAATGATAATGAACCTCACAGGGGTGTAGGGGCAAGGTTCCCAACGAGGCCAAGGGGGAGTGCCCCTCACATGTTTTTGGGTAGAGCCCTTGACACCAACCACAAATTAAGGTGTTTAAAACCATACAGACCTTCATGGTGAATGTAACTTAAAGAGTTATTTGAATGAGGATGAGAAGTTAGATGCCTATTTGTAAGTATTATGTAAGTGCTTAAGATTTGGGTTGAGCCCATAGATCATTAGAGTTAGGGTTTGTGGCACACAAATCAAAATAATTTTATAAAAATATTGATTGTTTTATTTTATTGCTACGGAGGATGCTTTGAAGTCCTTGGGATGGATGGGAAACTCCTTGGAGACACCTAGACATCTTGGGGATGTCCTAGAGTCCACAAGTCATCCCCAAACCAAGGAGAATCATGAAAACATCCATCCGCTCCTTGAAGGAGATGTCTCGTAGTGATTGATGGATTTGTCCCTAACATAGAATTTAGCGATCTTGTGTAATTGCTCTGTTTGAGGCTTTATTTTACTTTCAACACTTTGTTTCATTGTTAAGAGTCTTAAGATTTCGAGTTTACTAAGGAATTCTTGCTCTGAGCTCATATGCGAGTGATTAATGGACTTGTCCCTAACATAGAATTTAGTGCTCGTGTAATTTCTCTGTTTCAGGCTTTTGAGGATGCTTGGGAGGAGGTATGTTCATCAGTGTTTGCAACCTTGTTTGTGCCTGAAGGAAAAATGTACCTTCTTCAGTCCATTAACTTCTCTGGCCCATGCCAATATCCCTTAGTTGTGCAGGTTACCACTAAGAGATCATAGTACACACTTATTTCATCCTAATCTGACAAAGAAGTTTGTAAGGTGTCTATTCTAGTAATTTGACTATCTAATTCATCATTCTTTATTTTATTTTATTTTATCCCCTCTCTTTTCTTTTTCTTAATGAGACCACTTCTGCAATTCATTATTTATTATTTCCCTATTCTGAAGATGTATCACTGTGTGTGAATTGAAATGTCGACTAAAATATATATACACAATAAATACTTGCATTCAAATTTATGTGTTGTGGAAAACTAATTCCATCATTCTAATTCACCTTCACTTTGATGTTTGCAGATTTCTAGGATAATAGTTGCAGCAGAGGATCCACATGTTTGAATTGATGCAAATTCTAATTATTGGATGCTCTTTTATGATGTAAATAATCTAGTAGCTGGTGGTGGAGGGAGAATTGATGGAAGGGGACAGAATGGTGGGCAGAGTCTTGCAAAATCAATAAAACAAATGTAAGGGCATCAAGGACTGTCCATGTTTGAAATGTTCGTGCTGATGACTTCAATTTTTAGATTATATCAATGGGTTAATTGAGGGTTAACATTAGATAATAAACGTGAGTCCTAATTGAGTATTTTCCTTTTTTGTAGCCATATAGACCTGCTCCAACGGTATGTTCTTGTATTATTTTCCATACTTTCTTCATTTAAACATAAGATAGGCACAAATCTAGAAGATGGTGATATACAATAGAATAGTGAATATGCCTGTATATATAAGTGTTATATGCTCAATTACCCAATTTATTCATTTTCCCAATCTAGTTAGGTGTCCCTTCTCAATTTCACCGTCATCTTCTTAAAACTGTCTGCAGGGGATGACTGCATTTCCATAATAAGTGAGTCATTTAATGTAATGATTCAAAATATCACTTGTGAACCAGGCCATGGAATTAGGTAGCCAAGTATTTAAATTTTAAAATACCATACTACCCATATAGAAAGTTAATGATAAATTGATTTCCTAGTATGTAAATATATCATTGGGAGCTTGAGGAAGGGGAACTCAGCAACAGGGGTATCTTTTGTGGTGTTGGATGGTGCATATATCCATGACACTACAAATGGTCTACGAATCAAGACTTGGCAGGTAAAATATCCCAACTCTAAATCCATTCCAAACAAAGATGCTAACCTATTGAAGTATTCCTTTGTTTGAGTGCTCTGTAAGTTCTTTTTCCATCCTTCTATAAATAGTTTGGCCCAATATGGGTTGGTAGTTCGTAAATGTTAGTAATTTTGGCTTTTTTTTTGTGGCTTGGTTGTTTTTCTTCTACGTCATCATTTGTTATCTTGTGGTGTTTATTTTTTATCTTTTTTTTTGTATGAGGATTAAGGTCCTTTCAAAAACCCTACTTACCGTGAGCCATCATTTCTATTTTTTTAAGAAAGTAATCACGAAGAAAGGATGCTTGTTTTAATTCTGCCTCAAGTGCAATAGTAGAGCAATGGAAAAAATGGAAGTATATTTATTAATGTCTCTTTTACTGAGAGATCAAATTTCTTTTGCTCTTAAAATTCAAACTCCAGAATTGAGACTGGGGAGCAGGTTTCTATTTAATGTCTCAAAGCTTACACTCCTTTAATATGTACTATTCTTAACATCATTAGGAGAAAGAACAATAATTTATTGTGAGCCCACTTGGATTGAAATACTAGAACAACCATCGCATTTCAAATATACAAGCCAAATCCCTCTTCCAGAGAGACACCCACTTCATTGTTTTGAGTTTCAAAAAATTAAGACTATTGGTGTTTTGAGTTTTGAAAAATTAATATGAGAATGTGGGATTGGGTTTATGTAAGGGCTTGATGCAAATCAATCCTTTCACATTATCTCTTTTCATAAAGACACCCTTTTTGGTGTTTTGTATGCAAATCAATCCTTCAAAATTATCTCGTTTCAAGAAGTTCAATAGTTAGGAGAATGAATTTATGTAAAATGTTTGAATTGTAATACTAGAAATCCTCTACAACTAAAATGATATAGAAAATTGTAGGCTAAAGAATTTTTTCCTATTCTGGTAAATATGTGCACAGACAGTTATTTGCAGGTGAGGACAAGGGCTCCACTCCAATTATTTTCTTTGGTCCTGGAAGATATGTTGATCATCAGATGCAACAATAGATGCAATCTCAATGTCAAAGAAAATCCCCTGTTGTCAATGGACTGCCCAATCAACCTCCTTACATGCCCCAGTGTAAGAATAAGAAATTCCAGTCTTCAACTTTGTTTAGATGTTACCATATTATTTGAAATCTCATCTCAATGCTATTGTTCTATGGATTGTGCAGTTACTGCTTGTAATCTATGGCAGCAAGTGGTAGGCCTGACTTTACATGAGTTTGAGAATGAACCTTCCTGGAACTTACTGGCACCTAGGAAGAGAACCAAAAATCAAGAGGTTTTGGAAAACATACACATCTACTAGGAGAGTTGTAAGTTTGTAACTACAACAGCTGCAACATCTGATTAAATTTCCATAACCACTATGGTTCATGGGATGTTCGTATTTTGTTTGGAAGCTCGCATTTTGACTCTGGCACAGAGGATGCTCCCATACTCTCTTTCAATTGTAAATTTTCATTGAAGCATCTCTTTTGTAGGAGAATATAACATCATTATAACATTGAACTTGTTAATGCCCAGTTCTCATATGTTGTGCCTTCTTTGTTGCCCTCATTGCATTCTTAGTGTCATGCTTTGTGTGGTGCCTCACTACTACATTTCTTGTCTCATGTCTTACTAATAACAAAACACGTGAATTGCAAGTTCAGATTTCTTGTTGGAATTTCTCATTGATGCATGAATCTTTCCTATCAATTGAACATTTGGTTAGTCCTATTATTTTCCTTCGAGTGTGTATGTGCTTGGAGTGAGCTCTGTATTTCCTATGAACAACAAAAGAACCTCATAATTGTGGAGTTGAAGCTTTACTGAAACACATATTAGCATTTACATGAATTGTGGAAATCTATTATCACTAATGTACATGCATTTCATATAGCATGTTTAATTGTTTATAAAATGAAATGTAACGTTACTGGTGCATTGATTTGGATCTGGTGATACTCGGATTAAACCTCACCCTTTTCTTAATCTATACGAGTTCTAAACTGGACCACTAGATGGGTATTCACAGTTGGCATCACATATGGAGTTTTCCGTACCTTGGCATCTGCATTTAAAATGGAATGTGTGGACTGGGTGATTTCTCCAACCTCAAACAAGAAAAGGGGATTTACAGCTAGATAAAACTATTTTCACCCCAAACTTGGATCAATTTTGTATTTTGTATAATGCTTAAGATTTGAACAGAACCCAGAATCAACCACCATTTGTATATGAGTAGAATCAACATCCATGAAATATCCTCCCCATTTCTTGTTTCATTTTGAGCTGTCCTATTTGCAATTTTCTTTACTAGTTCTACACATTCGTTGAACCCTCAATCAAAATATAATTCTCTTTCACTAAGGAATTATCAATCAAACATGTACACTTTCTCCTACTTCATTACATTAGGCAGGGACTCCAGCTACGTGTAGCCGTTGTATTATAGTGTTTTAAAGTACTATAATGTATTAAAAAGTTATAATATAGTTTTGTTTTTAATAATTATAATTAATATATGTAATATACTTATATTAGTTTTTAAATTTAATATAATGTTATTTTATTTTAATAAATTATAAATCTCTATCATTTTATTTTAAATCTATTCTATTTTATAATGTTATTTCAAATCTATTAAAAAATGTTAAATTATTTTGGTACTTTAATGGATTTATTACTGATATATTTAAAAATTGCAAATCTATATGGACAAATGCAGAATTTCTTATCTATAGCATTTTGTGTGTGTGTTTTTTAAGAATATTTTAAAAAATTACATATTTTCAAATGTTCGATAAAAGTGCCGATTTATTGTTGATTTGTACGCCAAGTTTTTGGTGAGTTCGAGTTTTTCAAAAAATTTGGGCTGGCCGAGTTATTGCCAAGTCCGAGTTTTTCAACTATGATTAGACCTACAACTGATCATTATGTGTGCATGGTTGACCTTCTTAGTTGCATTGGGCGTTTTGAAGAAACTTGGAACTTAATCATCAACATGCCAATTCAAATTGTGGCGATTGTGTGGACATGTCTGCTTGGTGCCTGTAGAGCATTTAAAAAATTAGTGTTGGGAATATTTATATCAACTCTTCTTTTTGAGCTGAATCCCAAAAATGCTAGAACTTATGTTCTTCTGTCAAACATCAATGCAGAAGCAGGCTGGTGGGGTGAGGTTCAAATGGTAAGGGGATTAATGAAAGATAAGGGGGTTAAAAAGAGCCCTGGGTGTAGTTGGATTGAAGGCCATAAAACAATACATGCTTTCTGTGTAGGAGACAAATCACACCCACAGATACAAGAAATTTATGCAAAGTTAGAGAAGTTGTCTTGGGAGATGAAGGTAGTAGGGTATATTCCAGATTCAAAAGATGTAGTGAGTGACGTGGAGGAGGAAAAAGAATTATTTGTCTTCCACCATAGTGAGAAGTTGGCAATTGCATTTGAATTCTTAAACCCACCCTCTGGAACAACTATTAGAGTTGTCAAAAACCTTAGGGTGTGTGTTGACTGCCACTTAGCAACCAAGTTCATCTCCAAGATTGTTGCAAGACAAATTGTTGTGAGGGATGCAAAACGGTTCCATCATTTCAAACAAGGGCAATGTTCTTGCGGAGATTATTGGTCATGCCAAGCAAAGCAACTTGTAAATATAGGCTTGAACTATAATAAGGTGCACTGCATCAAACATGCAATGATAAAGACCACATTGTTCACTTTGAAAATCAAATGTATAGTATGCAAAATGTTTCTCTGCCTATGTATAATGATGGCATATTTGGCCCTTCTTTATGATATCATGAGAGTGTCATGATATTGAACTTTTTTTTTTTTCTAAAAATCCATGAATCACTGGAACGGAAAGCTGGAGAAGGTGGAGAAGATTAATAAGAAAAAGGGAGGAACACATGGAAAGATGCTTACAACAAGAACTGTGAGATATGGCTTGCAATCAATCCAATGCTTGGAGATAATGGGGAGAGCATCTCTTGATAATTTTTCATTCTTAGCTTTGTCATTTTGTGTGGTTCTTTTGTTTGGATTAATTACGCCGTAGGCATTTTCTATCTGGAAAGCCCTGATCTATTTTATTGAATCAACAGTTGCAACTAGTGGAATAGACAGTGACTACCATTGGAACAATCTTACCCGTCCATACTTTTGATACAGGAGACGATGACCTTTTTCATTATGGTACACATTTGATCACAGTGGACGCAAGACGATGAAAGCAATCCGCAACATTCAATTTATTTTTCGTTTTTGTTTGTGGGCTTGTTGGTTTCTATTCTTGTTGGTCTTGGTGCAAACACTTGGCTTTTTAGGGTTAATATGTAAACTTCACTTGCAGGTTCATTGTTAGTTTAGGGGTTTTAATAGTATTGTCCCAAAAATTTCATGGCTTGCAGTATTGCGAGAAAGAGATATATATGGTCTCTGTTTGAAACAAAATTTCAGGTATGTGTTCCTGTTTTCCCCTTGTCTGCTCGCAAATTATTCCATTCTTGTGCGAGTGTTTCCATCATGTCCCCAAAAATATTGCCATTTTGTGTTGCATATGAGGCAGTTTGGTCACCTTTGTCTGCTGATTGTTGCATATGGGACAATTTGGTTGGCTTTATCTGCTGCCTCCACCCGCTGACCAATCTTTCGGTAAATACTATGTGCTTTTTCCAACATTTAATACTGTGCGCATTCGTTCAAAGCATAGCCACATTCTTGTAAAGTTGGGGTTTTTCTCAAATTTGTCTTAATTTCGGTTTGATTTTGTTTTAATTAAATATTTATTGACGTATTCATGTAAATAGAACCACTGTGCCTTAAAAAATTATCTGTTCCCTTTTTCCAGATTTTCAGCTGTAATTTACAACTTTTACGAGCTTCTGCAATTCTGTCTATGAGGGAATATTCGGTTTGTAAGAAGACTATTTGGATGTGTCTGCTACTCTGACAACTCTGTCTGTGAAGATTTTTAGGTCTTATCCATGTATTTTATGTACTATCCATTTGTTTTGTTGTTAGTCACCATGCTTTCTTTTTTGAATTAAACTTATTGCATCCTTACTCAAAAGTTGCATATTGTTGTTTGCCTGCCAATTATATACAACATTAAATTTCTATTGAATTAATTTATAGATCTCTCATTAGTAGAGTTGTATGCGTTTTTGAAAAACTGACACAGGATGTCCAGGTATAAAGACCAAAAAACATGGCGTTCAAAAATTTGAAGCTCATTATAATAAACGTCAATTATTTACACTAGTAGGATACAAAATATTACAACTTGGTGGCAAATAGTTCTAGAAGCTTTTGGGAAATACTAGAAATGACATTAGGAACTTCAGGATTGTTCTATATAGTAGGCCCCAACATGCTTAGGAACTTATGGAAATTCCTGAAAAGGCTGCAATTTTCCACTGAATGCCCCAAATATGTTCCAAATATTTTCAAAGTTTTGGATCTCTGTCTAGATGTTTTTAAAAGTTTCTCTACAAAGGCAAATATTCATGAAACCCGAAAATGAGTTTCTAATTTTCAGTGAACAATTTTTGAGTTCAGACTTAAGAGTCACTAAGTGAGCTTTTGCAGCTATAACTTGTTGCCCTTGTGAACAATATGATTTTGTATCTACTTAGCATATTATATCAACACTTAGTTTGAATTGCTAAGTGCTTCTCAGTTCTTCCATGATTGAAAATAGTAGATACTTGTCAGCAGTCTGGAATTATGTGTAAAGTCTGACAAAACTTAGTTGGGGTAAAATTATCAATATTGTGCGAGATATACCATATGAAAAGATGCTTAAGAGAAAATAAGATTTGCAAAAAGAAAAAGAAACATTGACCAGGGTTCCTTCATAATGACAATGTAATTCTTACTCTGCAACTTCCAATGTCATTGTCAAGCCCAAGAGAGCTCACTTTGATGTAAATATGACATGCTTTAAGTAATGACAACACAGACAAGGAAATGAACATCAAATGCTTTCAAGTTTTCAACAGTGTTGAAGGTAAAGTGCCTTTTGAGCAAAGATGCTAAAGGATGGCCTCGATAGAGATTGTTTATCATAATTATAGGCATTACTTGTTGTATGGTGGTTGCCTTCAGAAACCAACCGTAATCGGCCAAATTATTATGCGTTATGTCAGTATATAAATTTGTTCCGCTGCTTAGATTCACATAGATATCTCAAGATTAGGACGCTATTTTTTAGACTTGTTTTAAATCTCTTGAGAGAGTCCTCTAATTCACCCAAGTCTCTAAGTCAACTAAATATGCTTTTTCATATATTAAAATAGCACACCTTTCTTCCCCTTCTTTGATGTAGCAGTTGGAACATACAGAGCAACCTAAAATATGGAAAAAGAATGATACCACTATAGATGCCTTTGCACTGGTCCGATTGTAGCTATAACCATTTGTGTGCACAAGCACCAGTTCTGTTTGGCTATATTATTTGTGTAGGTCCAGCATTAATAGACATAAAGTAGGAAAATCGGCTCGTTAATTAGTTGAGACCACCAATTATCCCCAACTAAATACAAGTACAATTTAGTTAGTAAGGCCTTAAAGTTTGTTTATTACATTATTGATTATTCTCAACTGGCTAGTTGCTAAAAGTGTTGATAGAATTTAATTTGCATTGAACGGATGGGAAAAATAGGAACACAATTTGATTTAACCATCAGTTTTAGCTCGAGGATGATAATATCCAACTCCTTCACTTGATTTCAGTAGTGCCTTTGATTAGTTTAAAAAAATGAATTGATTTGTACAGTCCACAGTGGAGAGGGATTAGTTAAATATAGAAGATGTAGGGAGATTCAGGAGTAGTTGTCTAATAATTATGTGTATAAACCCAGGGTCTCTTTTTCTATTTTCTCCTTTGAATTCCAGGCTTCTGCTTTATTTGCTCCTCTGAATACAAATCTATGGAGCAAAATTATTTTATTATATTTGATTGGTAAATTTGCTTCACAGAGTTTTCTTTTAGCTTTTAAACCATGACCAAGGACTTGCACTTGGCCTAATAGCTTGGGGTATGCCACATCCAGAATTGGTTATGGTTATTTGTCTCATTGAACATTCAACACATACCATATGATGATGAAACGTGTATTTTCAGGGTTTGAACATGAGTCTCCACGATAAATTATCCAATTATAACAGTTGACCTCATCCTATTCCACAATGTGGAGCACCTTTATTGTTTTAGATTTCTATGGTCGTGCAGAAATTGAATCTTGATATGTCTCCTACTACTTTCCCTGCAATCTTGCTCTAATAGAAGAATGATGCCCTCATTTAGGGCCACAATTCTACCCATAACAATCTGATTATCCGTGTTTTTTTTTTCTGAGAAATTCCTTCAATCATGTCAACAAATTCTGAGTCCTCAAACTAAGCTCAAACTAATCTTTCAGCAATCCCATCAAACTTAAAAAAAATTCTCTTACAGTAAGCCCTCCATGTTCCATGAACTGTATGATCACTTGGGTTTAGCCAAAAATTTATTAAAAAAGAAACATAGACATACAAGTCTAGATGTCACAAGTAAAATACATCCAGCCAATTTCTAACATTTCAAATGGATGATTCACAAAGTTGTTTGAATTAAAAGGTAGGCCAAACAACCAACCTAATGGATAAACCCATATATTATTTACAAGGTTTAAAAAACACCAGTTTTTAACTGATCCGTGCACTTCATTTGTAAGAGACTTGTCTTTCAATTATAGCAAATCCCCATAAAAATACTGATACAATGGATATTTCTTCTGTTGTTATTATATGCATTTTAGAATTCAAAGTAAGTAGCTTTTCATTATAGAGTCTTCAATGGTGTTTGTTTGCAAACAAAGTTTTCCTCAACCTTAATGATGACAGTAAGATAATGTTCCTATTCTTCTTGTTTTATCCTTTGCTTAAAATATGAAGATCTTACTGTATCTATGTTAACTACTTGATCTGTCTTTTTCTCAATTTAGATGTGCACTTTTTGTACTGCCCTGACGTCAAATTGCACCTCGAATGTAGTCTTTGATTTACTTATTCCAAATTTTGGCAAGAAGTTACCAAATAAATTTGAATTTTGGATCCATACACTAAGATCTCCTCCCATTTTTTCCCCATGTATTGGGGCCAAAATTCCCCTCAAATTTGTTTGGCAATTGAGTTCAAATTTGTTGTAACATCCTTGCTCTGACCCATTTTCCATTCGACATCCTTTGTTATGTTAAATCGTTGATATTAATTTGTATTAGAGTTTTAGGATTAGGCCTCTTACACCAAGATTCTGATTCCCTTTCTTTTCCCATGTATTGGGGCCAAAATTCCCCTCAAATTTGTTTGGCAGATTAGTTCAAATTTGTTGTAACCTCCTCATTGTGACAATATTCCATTCTGCATCCTCTGTTGTGCTCAATTGCTGATATTAGTTTCTATCAGAGTTTTAGGATCAACCCTTTTACAACTGGATTCTGATTCAAGATCTGGGCATAAATGCTGCCCAAAACTTCATTTATTTATTGAAAACTTGGACATAATGTACACTTCATAATGCATGCATCCTATACTACAACACAACCAGATTCAGGGTTTGTTTTCCATTGAGTATGACCTTCAGAGGTGAATAATTTTACCTATATATGGACTATAGTTGATTTGAAGCTATCACTTCTCCATCGAGACCATTATTGCACAAAAAACATCATTTATTAAATGACCTACTTATCAAATCAGGTACTACACAAATGTATACAACAAATAGACCAAATTTTTTACTAGTTGATCTTCAACATATCTTCGACATACCCATTGCACACTAAGGTGCGATTGCTAGTTGTATTATTTTGTGCATATGTCAGCTTCCATCTGGGATTGGGATAGCATACCAAAGTATGTTAATTGGGTTATACATTATAAACTATTAATAGATTATATGCTAGCTAAATCAAAAGCCTAATCACAAATACATTAAAAAATTATGTAAATTTGATAAAAGTTGAATTTAAAAATAATTTTTATTTGATTTAAGTTTGAACAAACTAGTAAAAACATCTTTAACTAAAACGAAAAAATTGTCAGTTAGCAAATTCAATATTTTATATATCATAATTTACAACAAAAGTGTTTGATAATTGTTATAAAATTTAATATTATATAAAATATATTTCACAAAAACTTATGAATAAAACTAAGGTAGAGGGTTACTAATGGAGGATATGTTTTATATGTTATTTCTTGAGCATATCATATACAAAATATTTGATTGTATTTTTATTGCATTTGGGCTTTTTAGTGTGCTCTGTATTTCAAGTATGCTATGGCCATGACAATTTTTTTGCCAATTCAATAGGAGTCATGGACGGAGTCTTAATAGAAATTATTATTTTTTAAAGACTGTTGACAGTACAAAGTTTTTGATTAACGTAACAACAGGTTTTGAAGGGGCCCCGAAACCCTGTACAAAAAAGTCACAAAAGATTTTCAATAATGCCCACAAAACAAAACGGGTCACAACCACAGTGAGGGTTTTACAACAGGCTCCCACAACCATAGAGAAATTATGCATAAAACAACTTTCATGCAAACCCAAACTAAAGACAAATCCAAATCTAGGATTTACCTCTAGCACCCTTCTGATGGGAACAAATAGTCATATCAAATGAAGAGGGTAACTTGAATTTTTTTCCTTTAACAGTAATCCATCCCTCTTCCGCTCTAGCCGCCTCATCCTGCCAAACTGGAGGATCAACGACCACACCAGAACGATCAAAGCTACCAGCAAGGGTAGCCAAAATACCAGTCGATTTCGTAGGAGGGACGATCACAGAAACCCCCCCAGCATCACCCGGGGGTAGCAGAGACTCAACACCCCCCACCTGGCCAGGTGACGAAACCACCTGGGAGGAAATCATCAGAGAACACTCAGGAACCACAACCTTTCCAGCAAGAGGAGGCGGGACTTGCTCTACCACCTGAGAAAAGCTTTTCGGCGAGATAGGCTTCTTTTCCACCACATAGTGTTGAGCAGAAGCACCATTCCACCAGGATGCATTAGATTTCTTTTTACCCATTCCACATTGAGCAGCCAAATGCCCTGTTTTAAAGCACCTTCCACATCTGAAGGGGATACCTTCATAATCCAGAGACTGAATCCATTTTCCTTTAGAGGAGTTGATCACTATCTCCACAGGAAGACCCTTGGAGGGATCGATGACAGTACAAAGTTGGTTTTAAGCATAGCATAGAGAAATTTATCATGGAGTGGCCAAATATTAATAGCTATTTAAATCATAATTCTAAAAACAAACTAAATGGTACAAATTAATAATCACTCCATAGTAATAGAATGGTTAAATTCAATAGACATGCCATATAGGCCATTCAAGCTCTAGGTAAATAAAATTTCAAAATCCATATGTGCCACAACCAAGATTAAAGATACTTGGCAAGTTCCATATTGAGTACAAAATTTTAATATAACTTGACAACATTAATAATAAATATAAGTCATTAACTATTGTGTAAAAGCTCAAGTTGGTGCTTATATGCAACAAATAAAAAAAATGCAAGCAATATTTGTAGATCAGCCCATGTGATGGCGTGGTACATTGAAAGCTTAAATAGGCAATAAAATTTAATTTAAAATATATTTTTATTTGAGAAAATGATGAACACTGGATGGGCACGTCATCCAATTTGTCTATACCAATTACTTTTCTCCCTAGTTTTCAGGGGCTTTGCGTATTGTAATCACATTGGATTTAGGTAGTACAAGGTTAAAACAATAGTTGAGATGTGTCAAATTGTCTTGCAACCTTTTTCATAGTTGAAGTAAAAACATACCTATGGAGATTTATTTTCTTCTAGCCAATCAGTCTTGATTAAAAAAGGAAAATGAGATGAGGATGGAATACCATGGTTTGGAGATCTTTTTTGTTGGAAAATTGTTTGGATTTTATGCAACAATTAGCAGTGGCCAGTTAGATTCTCAAGGAGATGAGAACTCTATGAGAAGGGAAAAGATATATAAAAAACAATTAGAATTGAGATTTCTTTAGGAAAATCACATATTATAAATAAAAACTTTATTTCAAGCATTTTCCACAATAAAAATATATACAATAGACATATAGAGAGTGTCTTGAAGATGGTTGCATCTATAAGTGGAAAAGAATGGATAAAGGTTGCACGTTGAGATTCACTGCAGAATACAAATCTATGAGCTTTCGATCCACAATTGCCTATAGAAAATAGAGAATGAAAATGAGATCCGTGGGCTTCATAGTAGCACCCTATGATATCTCACTCCACCAAAACAAGTATTTGGGTATAAAACAAATTTTCAAATACCAAACCTATGCTCTTTAAGAGAAAAAAAGGATGTTTGAAATGTCCACGACAATAGAATGTTCTCGCGATGTTTATCATCTTGTCATTCCGCGGAAGCAGGTGACTGAACCTCCTATGCTCGCAACTCCTATTCTTCATGCACCACTAGAGATTATTACCAACACATGGTAGCTGGAATATGATCTTGTGGAATTTGAAAAGGACTCTTAAAGAGTTGAGGGTGGTGCCTGGCGATTTTGCTTCCTATTGGTGATTTTGTATAATGTTTAAACTGTTATATCTATGTTTCTTTCTCAATCATTTAGGCTTGGGACCTTCATTAGATTGTGTTTGGTTACTTTGAAGATGATTGGGTGGCTTCTTTGGAGTATTGTTCTTTTTCAACGCGTAGTATTTGACTTATTATTTTAAAAAAGTAAAGTGGACTTAACCTTGGGGGAAATTCGTTAAGCACACTTGAATTGGAGAACTACTGGGATGGCTGACCTCCTGGAAAGTCTAGCGCTTCACTTTGTGAGAATCACTTAGAAGACAATGTGTGCTAAGTGTTCTATTCATTCACATGATCAATGGTTTCTTGTGAACCACTACTCATGAAACATGGGTCAACGAGTTTGACTAAAAAATTACACAGTTGATTCCTAATAGCAATATCACAAAATATTGGTCCTTGTTTGGGCAAGCTAATAAAAAATATATTTTCATTGGCTAGACAAGTAAATTTTCTATGTATTTAAAAAAGAAGATTAATATTCTTGAATTCTAAGAGGACACCAAAATTGCTATTAGTGGATGGATTTTATGATAAGTGAATGGAAACACATGAGTAGTATTTCTCTTGAAATTTATGGCTTGATTAATCTATGGTAAACACATGATTGATCTAGAATTGCTATCTCTTTTTTTTTGATAGGTAACATTTTGACTTATATTGATATAAAAGAAAAATTACATAGTTGTGCCAATATTTGCGGTTGGCTACCGCTTACAGACATTGTTTCACTAACCCCAAACCCCTATACATATCTATTTTTATACTTTTCAACACAAAAAAGGCCTTAACGCCCATTACAATAACCAGTTTCGAACTTATATCACCCGTCTACAAAAAACCTGAGCGCCATTCCGCTGGCCACCTCCTTCAGCTTCGCTATCCTACTAATCCTTGAACCACTGGGTAGCCTCCTCCTTCGAGAAGTTGGGAATGGCTCCAAAATCCTTCGCTTCTCCACTCACCCCTTCCATTTTCTGCGCCTTCTTCCCAGATTGAAAACGTATTGGCTGCCCTGGTGCTGTGACGCTCTTGCGAAGGGTTGTCTTCATGAAACTCTTTTTCTCCCCCTTCCAAACCTTCTTCTGCAGAAAGACGATAATGTCCTTCCAACCCTTTTCATCCCTTGGCAAGTGAACACCTTGCGGGTTTGCAACAAACCAAACCACTAATGGCTGTACCGAGCACTCCCCGCCACCAATAAGCCACCACGGCTCTGTACCCATCTCCAAACCATGGCCCAGAACTGCCCTATCAATGATATCTTCCACTTCCAACAACCATTGCGAATCCACACACTCCGCCACCACATTGCGAACCTCCTCCTTCGATTCACCTACCATAAGCCCCAAAGCTAAGAATAGAGATGCCACATCCAAATTGGAACGACGCCTCCAGTAGGAATCAAGGTATTCCATGCCAAAAAGTTGTTGCAGACCCTTCATGAATACATCATCCTCAAACATGAAGATGTTCTTCAATCGTCGTGGCGTAATCTTCCCTGCATAGGCTTGCGTTTGGTTGTCTGATTCCAAAACAAAATTGGCCTCCATGTCTTCACCGCCCTCTGTTATGGTGCATTCATTCACATTCTTCTATTTTTAAGCCAGCTGTAGAACAATCTGGAAGCCCTTCCACAAATCATGTCTATTAATTATTACCTTTAATCACATGCGATAACATTTGCCATTGTGGACACACCATCCGAATTAAAGCCGGGTGATGTACTTTTATACTTCCTCTTTAGTGATATATTTGGGGTGTTTTTTTTCTTTTGGTTCTAGTTCGAGACTTCTCATGTCTTCGTAGATTTCAAGTTGGGGTCCCAAAGGTGAATTTGCTCCCTTGTTTGCCAAGATGTCGGCCACCTTGTTTCCTTCTCTAAATACATGGGTAACTCTGAAGTCCTCTAAGTTCTATAACAACCCACAAATCTGCTTGATATATTTATCCAAGTACCAAGCGTCCATATTTCCCTTAGATATTCCATTTATTATTATCTCTGAATCACCTTCTAAATGAACTTTTATAATGCCCAATTTGATGCCTACATCCAGAGCCTCAGTAGCCGCTATACATTCAGCCACATTATTTGTGCCATCATTAAGACGTTTGGCCTTAAAGGCAAGAATGTTGCCTTCATGATCTCTTGCCACACATCCGCATTCCGAGATCCCTAGATTCCCCCGAGCAGCGCCATCAAAGTTGATTTTCACCCATCCTGCCTCTGGTGCTTGCCACGCTACTCTTCTTTTCAAAGTTGGATTAACCCTACAAGGCCCTTTAACAGGCCTAGAATTGCTATCTCTTGCTCCTCCTAAATTGTACATGAAAATCTCTACTTTCACTCAATGCAATTTTTATAAGGAGTAGCATTAGTTGTCTTCTTATTTGTTTTTATTCTTCTTACTTAAGAAAATAATTCATTCATTTGCGTCCACCTCTCTTTGTGTCACTTCTTGACATCAATTGACATTATAATCTAGATTCAACACTAAGTTTTGAGCCAAAGCTAGTCCTTTGATTATAATCTAGCACTAATGCAAACTCTTAAATATTAGCTTAAAAACTCTTGGGCCATACACTATGGGTTATAGAGCATGTACAATCATTGAATCTTATCCTTTAACTTACACATACTTGCACTATTGCACATGAATACATAACATTGAAATTTTGTTGGTTTACCAATTTTATATTTTTTGCTAGAAAGCCATTTTAAAGGCATCTTAGCTGTGTTTGGTCCTTCATTTAATTAGAAATATACTTTATTTAGGATTTGTAAATTCCATTATTATCTAATACACAATAATAAACTATAGATAAACTATCCAAGTTTATTCACAATGTATATGAAAAAATTAATATTCATATTGTTAATATATACAATATAAACATATATTTATCCATAATAACTAATTTTGATATTAGTTAAAATTATAATTTTAACCAATATCTATTTTACGAAGGGATATAAAATAGATTACACAAAACTATTTATAAGTTCAGAATTTTTTTTTTTCTTACAAGTTGTAAATCCTATGAAATTGATCAATTGTGATTGGAGGCTTGAGACCTAAGTTTTATGTAGTGCAAAGTGATTTATTCATTTTTTATTATTTTGAGCACTCTTACCTTTTGTGCTATGTTAATATCATTAGAGTTGTTTAGTAGTCTCATTAAAATGATAGAAGGTACCAAGAAATTATGTCCATGTATACACACATTACTGGAGGGATACTTCCATAGACTAATTAAAGAGTTTGTATTAGCTGCCCAAAACTAGGGCAAAACACACACAATTTTTTTTTTAAAACACATAAGTACGTACGACTAACAATGGTTGAGTTGGAAAGGTGATAGCATGGTAGAGTTAACCTTTCAGTTACAAGGTATATACGCAGATTGAATTAGGGTCATGCCACAAATAGATGTAGAGTTGAAGTATCAACTTGTTTCATGGGTTATATGAACGCTTAACTCAGGTTGATCTAACTCTGATTCTAAGTTTAACTACGTTTAGTATCATGATGATAGTTATTTGTTATGAACATATGTTGAATTAGGTTGACCTAATGCTTACTTAACTCTTAACCTAGATTACAACTTAATCCATTCAATTCTAGTTCTAGTTTTCTTTCAACATTAACTACTAGCTCAAAACCTAGTCTAATAATATTCTACTCTTTTTTTTAAACAAACATACATGAAACATTTATCATTTGACATGATTAAAATTTAATAACAATTTCACTATACCAAACAACTATTAGTTAAAATCTAA
Organism: Thuja plicata; assembly: GCA_018584345.1. Taxonomy (NCBI): domain Eukaryota; kingdom Viridiplantae; phylum Streptophyta; class Pinopsida; order Cupressales; family Cupressaceae; genus Thuja; species Thuja plicata. The sequence goes on along the minus strand of MU225827.1, from coordinate 597,019 downwards.
TAGCTGAAATCAAATATGATTTCCTAACCTACCAATATTATTTCTAACTAAAATTCTTCTCCTTTTATGAAACACATGCAATCCTAATTCATCAATCCCCTAACAAAACAATTTTAAATTAACCTTTAATAAGACAATTAAATTATCCTCTAATAGAAAATTTAAATTAACTTAATTGAAATTTAACTTCACTCCTAACCCCTTGAACACAAGAGTAACATATTCCATTTTATCATAATAAAACTAAATTAACATTAACTATACATTTTGAATAAATTGAATAAATCCACTTCTCTAATAGGCTAATCAAAACTTTAGGCCAAAATCCATATATAAATTGATTCAATGATGTAGCTTTAGTTAGTAGATTAATAACTTTTGTGTTATGAAAGATGAAGGGATTTATTAACATGATCAAATTTAATTTGTATTGGATCAACTAATTAAAATAATAATTAATCATTCTAATGGATCCTTAACATTAGTTGTTTAGGTTATTTTAAAATTGTGACATTAGAGTTGTTTAGTAGTCTCATTAAAATGATAGAAGGTACCAAGAAATTATGTCCATGTATACACACATTACTAGAGGGATACTTCCATAGACTAATTAAAGAGTTTGTATTAGCTAATTAGAAAAAAACTATCTTGTAAAATAATATCTTATATAAAAAAATTGACTACTTTATTGATTTGATCCTACAACTAAATTTATAACACATTCTATATAAATTTAAGTTGACATAACCCCTCTACTTCCATTACAACTTTGGTATAAAATTTTCAATTTGTTATACATTATTAAAAATATGAAGATCCAATCATCATTATAAAGTCAATAATATATTTTGGAATTGTATATACAAAAATATTATTAGATACATATAAGATATTGTAAACCGAATTAATTCATTTTTAAATTCTTATTATGGATGGCATATCTAATTTTGTTTTAATACAAGGTATGTATGTCCTACAACTTATATAATTCTAATTTATGATTTTTTTCTAAAAACATCAAGTAATTTTTCCTTTTTCCTAGAGTTTTGATAACTTTATGTTATTTTTCAACACAATTTTACGTATTGGTAATATGATTTTTAGATGGTTTAAGTGATCTAATTTATAAATGATTTATGATATATAAGATTAATTCAAATTCTTATTTTATATGAAGTATCTAATTTTGAATTAATATGAGACATGCATATCTTACAACCTATAAAATTTTAATTTATGATCTTTCTCCAATAAGCACAAAGTGTCTTTACTTTTTCTTTCAATTTTGATAAGTTTAAGTCCTTTTATTATTATTATTATTATTATTATTATTATTATTATGACTTTATGTATACAATCTAAATAATGTCATCTGTTATTTACACAAGGATATGTTGTAAGGTCAAAAACTGCATACTCAGTATTTTCCTCTTTTAGTTTTGTATTTATCATATTACTCACTTGCAAAAAGTACATTTATGACTATTTACGATTGTTTGAGTGTGAATTGTCCCCATTTATGATTATTTTGAAATGTTCCTCTTTCTTTTTAGTTTTTATGTCATTTGAGGAACTAGCCTACCATACTCTTGTCTTTCATATAAAATTATGGACATTAGCTTTTTTTTGCATTCAATCAACCATTTTTCTACCCAAACACTTGTCTTTTGCAAACCTAAAGCCTTAATTCTTCTCCAACAATCAAATCAGGTGGAATGTTGCTTATTATAGTGGTATAGACTGATATGGAAGTCATCAAGGACTCTTCACATAACCAACTACCTATATATAATCCTTAGGCACATATAACTTATATTTAGCTACCTAGGGATTTGTCCATTGCTACACACACTACTTACTCTATTATTATTATTATTATTATTATTATTATTACCACTCTACAATTGCACATAGGTTTGTTGAACATATCTTATCGTTGATGTCAAAGGAGTGTTACAAAAGAGTCAACAAATTGTGAAGATTTAAATGTAATTGTACACAACTCCAATTGACATGTAATTGTATACCCACAACTATCATAATTACTTTACTTCTACCATGTCTATCCTTGAGAATTTGAGTTTTGGAAGTGCAATGCCTAGCTATGATGGTGAAGTTAGTTGAAGTATGTTTGTATTATCATCTTGCCTCTATTCAATTTGGTAGGGGTGATCCATAAGTAATTGTGTTAAGATATTCAAAGAGTGAGCATGCTCTAGTAAATTTTTATGTTCCCCATTTCACCACATTAGGAGTTATGACCTACAATTTTGATGAAGAGTATGTCTACACACGTCGTATGAGATTCAAGAGTTTCCAAAGTTGATCATCAATTGAGAAAAAAATATGAGTGACAAAATGTTTCTATTGGAGTTGGTTGACTAAGTTGTTTTTTCAAATCAACACTCAAAAATTTTGTAACATGCACTCACCAAAGATAGCCCACACATATAACTATTGAGACTAGATCAATCCATATTGGGTAACACATAGCATGACTCTTCTTATGGAGTAGTGTGTGGGCTATTGGACTTTTCCTATTACACATTTGGTTAAGGATTATACTTGTGGTCAACTTATATGCATTAATCCTATTCTAAGCCCACTTGTGAATGTAAATATTATTGCAATTCATATATATTGGATCTAGGCTCATTCCTAGAGGGCATGTCCCGATGACATGTAACTGATTGAATGTTTGAAGATGTTAAGTTGATCACTGAAATGTAAAAAGATAATGCAACACATTAAATTAGTTAATGGATTGTATTGTCATTGATGTCAACTTGATATAATCTAATCGGTTATATACAAAGTGTCAAAGAATTCAGAGAATCAGAGAGATAAAGATTATTCTTTCAGGAATGCATATAAATAGACAAGCATTCAATAGGTGACTACAAACACTGACGACTAGTGGAACCTGAAGGACAGAGAAAACCAAGAGCAAAGTCACAGTGATGCTGAGAAAAGAAACCGACAAGCATTACAGACGAGCAGGATCAAAAGCATTACTGACGGCCATAATTACAGTGTTAACCGATGGACATACAACATCGACGGAGAAGCCCGAGGAGAACTGAAGTGTTGACCAAAGCTATCAAAGAGTTAAAACACCGAAGTTAAGTGAAGTTCAGAAATGACAAAAATACTTAGCTAGCAGAGCTAAAGATAGACTTAACTAGTTGTTGACATTGTTTTATTCGACAAGTTAAAGCAAGAGATAAGTAAATAATTTAAAGCTGTTTTATCTAGTTGGCAAGAAGATTTCTATGAGATAAAACAAGAGTTAAGTTTTAAAGCAAGATTGGCTAAGATTGCAGATCACGCCAAGAACAAGAAAATCAAGAAGTGAGAAATGGTGATATCATGTCTATAAAGAGACAAATTAATTCGTTATGAATTAAGGGGAGTGAATAGAAAAAGAGGATGCTGAAGAGAAACTGATGAAGAACAAATTCATACAGTCCTGATCAATCAAGCTGAGAAAAGAGCTAAAGATTTCTGCAGACACTGAGCAATAGAGAAGCACAACATCACCAAGTAGAAAGAAGTGGAGCAAAGGTATTGAAAAGAGGAAATTGATCAGAAAGGTAAAATGAGATTATAATAGATATGAAAATATGCAAGTATATGTTGTATGCGTGAATAGATCATTTACTATTTCAGTTTAACCATTGATTCATAAATTCTCTTAACCGAGTAGGACTTAACAATCCTTTCTATATTGAGATACATCCCAAGGAGTATCAAAAAGTTTAATCACGAAGATAGCATGAGATGTCATATACCATTTGACAAAATACACTGGGTTTGGTCATAGAAGGTAGCATAGAGATGCCTGATATCAAATGACAAACTATTCTATTTAAATCCTCTAACAAGGTCACACCTAATAGTGTGTTTGTAACCTTTAACAGGGTTGGCTCTTCACCGATCTCACTTCAGAAAAGTAAAAATTTTGGGTTACCAGTCCCAAGTGGTTTTTCCCTTAACAAGGTTTCCACATTAAAAATCCATGTGTCAATGTGTTTATGAGTCATTAATTTAGTGTTTTGCATTACACATAACTAATCTAGATTGATCGGTATACACTAAGCAATTTACTATTTTTCGGTAAATGAAAGACTGCTATTTGATAAACATTAAGAATAAGGTATAATAGAGAACTCTGAGAAGTAGTTATTTGATAAGTTTATTTGAAGGCATACATCTTGTAGGAATGAAGATAACTAGAGGCTTAATAATGTGGTACCAAGTTTCTGGGTTGATTTATTAGAATATTGTTGAGGCCACTGATTCACCCCCCCTCTCAATTATTATAAGAACTGGTATCAGAGCTTGTGTGCTTAGAAAGGGAGTTTAACAACTCAAGCAAAAGATCACAAGATGAACAAGCGAGATGTGCCTAAGTTGAATAAAGACAACTTTGCATCATGGAAAAGCAGAATAAGACTCCACCTATCAGGTATTGGTAATGATGTTACTCAACACCTTGATATTGAATATGTGTTGCCTAAAGAACCTCACACTCTTGAGAAATTAAGAGAAAAGCATGAGCATAATTGCATGATGATAGAACTTTCTTCCTCACTCTCCGATGCTGAGTTTGAAGATGTCAAAACCTACACCTCTGCTAAACAAATGTGGGATAAATTGAAGCTGGTACATGGAGGAGATGCTAATGTACTAAGAGCCAAGGCAGAAAGCCTAAGATGGATGTTTTATGACCTAAGGATGAAAGAAGGAGAAAATATCACTCAGTATAGCTGCAAAATCAAAGAAGTGGTCAATGCTATCCGAGGAGTTGGAGGTGTACTTGAAGAAGAGACAGTGGTAAGTAAATTCTTAAGAACCTTACTACCTGTATATGCTATTAGAGTTTCTGCTATACAAGAAATGAGAGCAGTTGCAAATAATACAGTTACTCTAGATAGTCTGATTGGTGGACTGATTTCATTTGAGATGAATAACTTTGATAATAGTGTCTTACCATATATAGAGTCTGCATTCAAATCTTCTTTGAAAATAAGTAAGTCAAGTCATAGATACACTATGAGGAATGATAGTGAAAGTGATAATGAGGACAAGGACTTGATGAGATTGAAGCACTAATGCCAAGAAGATTGCAGAGAGGCAAAGGTAGATACAAAGGTAAATTACCACTTGTATGTTTTAATTACAAAGAGGTTGGACACTTTGCTGCAAGATGTCCTAACAGAAGAAAAGATGACAGAAGTAATGATAGAACATATGAAAAGAAGTTTGACCGAGGTGATAACAAAGATTACCCAAGCAACCGACAATCTGAAAGAAGAGATACCCAAGACTAAAAGGACAAAGGGAAAAAATCTTGTTACCTAGCTGAGAATAGAGCTGATGATACTGACACCAAATCTGAAGAAGACATTGAGATGGTATTTGTAGCCATGAAAGATGATTCAAACGAAGAAGAAGAAAGGTATGTAGAAACTACACTCATATCTAAAGTTAGTAAGAATGATGTTTGGATTACAGATAGTGGCTTCACTCACCACATGACCAGTGATAAACAAAAGTTTGAAACTTTTGAATACTATAATGGTGGATCAGTAAGTATGGGTAAGGACACACCCTGTCCAGTTGAAGGTAAAGGAACCATACTGTAGAATAACGTGATCAAATGTGAAAATGATTACTGGGTAAAAGGACTAAATTATAATATGTTAAGTGTTTCACAGCTGAATAATGCAGGTAACCGAGTAGCATTTGAGAATAAGAAGGCAAAGATCTTCAATGAATCAGGTTGGTTGATCAGAACTGGTGAATAGACAAAAGGTAACCTTTTCTATCTTCATGACATTAACACCACTTGTTTAATGGCTAGAAACAAAGACATATGGTTGTGGCATAAAAGATTATGTCATGTGAATTTTGACAACATGATAAATATAAGCAATAAAAGAAAATTTAGAGGCTTACCAAGCATGTCAAAGCCCGAGCATATCATGTGCAAAAATTGTCAAAAAGGTGAAATGATAAAGTCTATTTTCAAGAGTAAAGGCCATACATCTAATAGAATTCTAGAATTAGTCCATACTGACCTATGTGGACCTATGAGGACAAAGAGTTACTATGGAGATAGGTATTTCATTCTCTTTGTAGATGATTATTCTAGAATGGTGACAATTATGTTCTTAAAAGATAAATCAGAAGCATTCAAGATGTTTAAATGGTATAAAGCTATGGTAGAAAAACAAAGTGGTACAAAATCAAAATTCTTAAGGTTAGATAGAGGAGGGGAATTTATTTAAGATGAATTCACTAATTTCTGTAATGAGCATGGAATTAAAAGACATGTTTCTGCACCGAGAACACCACAAAAATATGGAATTGCTGAAAGAAGAAACAAATCAATTGTTGATTGTGCAAGAACATTGATGATTTAGAAAAGCATCACTCAAAATTTCTGGAGGGAAGCTATCAGTACTGTTGTCTACACATTCAACAAAGTACAATTGAAGGACACAAAGAAGACACCCTATGAGCTTTGGTATGGCTACACACCCAATGTAAGTTACTTTAGAATCTTTGGTAGTCAATGTTATATTTTGAAAGATGATAGAAATGGAAAGCTTGAATTCAAAATTGATCAAGTTATCTTTCTAGGGTATTCCACCAAAAGTAAGGCTTATAAATGTCTTAACAAGATCATTGAAAGTGCAAATGTGAGAATAGATGAATTTCCAGAAAAGAATGATAAGGAAAGCAGAAAAGAACTAGAAGACTACAACAAGTTTTTTTACACTGAAGAACCTGACACTCTACCCGAGAAATAGTGTATTTCTCCTGAGCAATAGAATATTGCACCTGAGCATTAGGTTGCAATTACCAAAAATTAGGATAATACTCAAGAACATGTACCGAGCGATGGAGATTAGAACGAAGGTCAAGATGATGATCATAATGATGGACAAATAGCTAAACTAAAACTTTCCAAGTATGTCAAAAGAATCATCCACAGAATCAAATCATAGGAGACAAGAAGGCTGGAATGAGAACAAGAACTAATTCAGTAAACACTAGATGTTTACTTTATGATTTTGAGCCTAAATATGTTAATACTGCACTTGAAAATGAAGAATGGATCAGTGCTATGAATGAAGAAATAGAACAAATTGAGAAGAATAGTAGATGGAAACTAGTACCGAGACCAGATGACAAGAATGTCATCGGTACCAAATGGATATTCAGAAACAAGCTGAATGAGAATGGAGAAGTCACGAGGAATAAAGCAAGATTAGTATGCAAGGGGTATGCACAAGAATAAGGTATTGATTATGGTGAAACCTTTGCACCCGTTGGTAGAATAGAAGGAGTAAGAATTATTCTTGCTTATGCTATATTCAAAGGATTCAAGGTATACCAAATGGATGTCAAATCTGCATTCCTAAATGGAATATTGGAAGAAGAGGTATACATTGAAAAAACAGAAGGGTTTGTTGATCCAGACAAGAGAAACATGGTATGTAGACTACATAAATCCTTGTATGGATTAAAACAAGCACTGAGAGCCTGGTATGAAAGACTTTACTCCTATCTCATTATCATTGAATTTGTAAGAACAAGTGAAAATAACAATCTATACTTAAAAGAAGATACCGATGGTAATATTTTGATTGCTGAAATATTTTTTGATGCTACCATTTTTGGGGGAAATAAAATGTTATGCAAATCCTTTGCTAATGAAATGAGCAAAGAATTTGAAATGTCTATGTTTGGGGAGATAAAATTCTTTCTTGGTCTACAGATTATTCAACAAGATGCAGACATATATATCACTTAGACCAAATACATCAAGGAAGTGCTGAAGATATTCAAGATGGAAGATTCCAAACCATTTGGAACACCTATGGCTACCAGATGTAAGCTCACAAAGGAAGATAAGTCAAATGAGGTTAACCAAACCTTGTATAGATCAATGATTGGAAAACTAATGTATGTTGTTCACACTAGACCAAATATTGCACATGCAGTTGGAATAGTTGCAAGATTCTTTTCTAATCCCAAAGAATCACATATGACTTCTGTCAAGAGAATTCTGAGATATCTAAAGAACACCGAGGACTATGGATTATGGTATAAAAGAGAAGGAAAATTTGAGCTACAAATCTATACAGATGTTGATTGGGCTAGAAACATTGATGACCAAAAGAGAACAAATGGAGGAGCATTATTCATGGGTGACAAAATTGTCACATGGATTAGCAAGAAGCAAGGATGCATCTCTCAGTCTACTGCAGAAGCATAATATGTGGCTGCTACTGCAAATTGCTCTAATATTGCATGGATCAAATAGTTGCTGGAAGGTGTGAATATGAAGATTCTTGAACTAGTGAATATCTATTGTGATAATACCAGTGCTATTAACATTTCTAAAAATATAGTCATGCATGCTAAGACTAAGCATATAGCAATCAAGTATCACTACTTAAGAGAACAAGTGCAAGAAAAATAAGTGATACTAGAATATGTTCAATCAAAGGAACAATTAGCTAATATATTCACCAAGCCATTACCTAAAGATACATTTGAGTACCTGAGACAGAGATTAGGGGTCTAACCCTTGTCTATCAGTCAGTAAGCTGACTAGAACGCTGCATCAGCCTATACACAAATCAGAAGATCATTCATGTTGATGAAAGCACCGAGATGGATAGCAATAGATACATCTATACACAACAAGGTACAAATCTATACCGAACACTAGAGTCAATGAATTGCTGTTGGATAGGGAAATTCAAGAAGTATAATATAAAAAGGATGGAAGGTGATATGGAATAATTGTTTGGCATTGTTGTCAGAGGGAGAGAGATTATCATTATCAAAAGGGAGAGATGATCTCATTATCAGGAAGATTTTATATTATTATCCATGGAGAGAAGTTCCTAAGAATTCAAAGGGAGAGTTAATCATTATCCAGAGAGAGAGATTGATTACATATGAAATATCCATCTGAAGTAACAAAAGGGAGAGATTACATACAAAGGAAGAGATTGTTGTCAAAGGAAAAATAGATTATCAAGGAGAGGAACAAATAAGGCAAAGCACATATCAGAAACAAAGACAGAAGCTGATACATCTATCCAGTGAATGGATTAAAGATTGAATAATACACTCTGCAAGAAACAAATCTAAGCTATATGAGCTTATAGAGAGCCAGACATTTGTATTAGTTATAGTAGAAGAGATTGATGAACTTCAACTGTTATATTTCATATTGTATTAGTAATAATATAGTGTGATAATGTAGTGTGTTGCCATCAATGCCAAAGGGAGAGATTGATGACATGTAACTGATTGAATGTTTGAAGATGTTAAGTTGATCACCGAAATGCAGAAAGATAATGCAAGGCATTAAATCAGTTAATGGATTGTATTGTCATTGATGTCAACTTGATATAATTTGATTGGTTATATACAAAGTGTTAAAGACTTTAGAGAATTAGAGAGATAAAGATTATGCTTTCAGTAATGCATAACTGACAAGCATTCACTATGTGACTACAAACACCGACGACTAGTGGAACCCAAAGGACAAAGAAAACCAAGACAAAAGTCACAATGATGCTCGAGCAAAGAAACTGATGAGCATTACTGACGAGCAGAATCACAAGCATTACCAACATCCAAAATTAAAGTGTTAACCAAAAGACAGAAAACACTGACAGAGAAGCCCAAGGAGAACTGAAGTGTTGACCAAAGCTATCAAAGAGTTAAAACACCAAAGTTAACTGAAGTTTAGAAACAACAAAAATACTTAGCTGGCAGAGGTAAAGATAGACTTAACTGGTTGTTAACATTGTTTTATTTGACAAGTTAAAGCCAGAGATAAGTAAAATATTTAAAGCTGTTTTATCTAGTTGGCAAGAATATTTCTACGAGATAAAAAAAGAGTTAAGTTTTAAAGCAAGATTGGCTAAGATTGCAGATCACGCTACGAACAAGAAAATCAAGAAGTGAGAAATGATGATATCATGTCTATAAAGAGACAACTTAATTCATTATGAATTAAAGGGAGTGAATAGAAAAAGAGGATACTGAAGAGAAACTGATGAAGAACAACTTCATACAGTCCTAATCAATCAAGCTGAGGAAAGAGCTAAAGATTTATGTGGACACCGAGAAACAAAGAAGCACAACATCACCAAGAAGAAATAAGTGGAGCAAAGGTATTGAAAAGATGACATTGATCAGAAAGGTAAAATGAGCTTACAATAGATTTGAAAATCTGCAAGTATAAGTTGTATGTGTGAACAAATCATTTACTGTTTTAGTTTAACCATTGATTCAGAAAGTCTCTTAACCGAGTAGGACTTAACAATCCTTTCTATATTGAGTTACATCCCAAGGAGTATCAAAAAGTTTGATCATGAAGATAGCATGTGATGCCAGATACCATTTGACAAACTACACTGGGTTCGGTCATAGAAGGTAGCATAGAGATGCCTGATATCAAGTGATAAACTATTCTATTTAAATCCTCTAACAAGGTCACACCTAACAGTGTTTTTTTAACCTTTAACAGAGTTGGCTCTTCACCAATCTCACTTTAGAAGAGTGAAAATTTTGGGTTACCAGTCCCAAGTGGTTTTCCCCTTAACAGGGTTTCCACGTTAAAAACCCATATGTCAATGTTATAATGAGTCATTAATTTAGTGTTTTGCATTACACATAAGTAATATGGATTGATTAGTATACACTAAGCAATTTACTATTTTTTTCAGTAAATGAAAGACTGATATTTGGTAAACATTAAGAATAAGGTTTAACAGAGAACTCCGAGTAGTAGTTATTTGATAAGTTTATTTGAAGGCATACATCTTGTAGGACTGGAGATAACTAGAGGCTTAATATTGTGGTATTAAGTTTTTGGGTTGATTTATTGGAATATTGTTGAGGCCAATGATTCACCCCCCCTCTCAGTTATTCTAACATGTCCTTGTAATTATTTGGTATGTGTTATCATTGATTAGAGGGAGTGACACAGTGTGAGTTGTATTCCAATCATCATGCAGATTTATTAGAAGATCTTATGCAGTATTGTATGAGGAGGTTTTGAAGAGTGTTCAAATTGAAAGCAATTACATGTATGTAGTTGAAGGTTTAGAATTCATATATTTTGTATTTTTAGTGGGATTGTTGTCTCACTTGTTGAGTTGTGGCTCAGATGTTGGTTTTGGGGGTTAGTGTCTCAGTAGGTTTGTGCCTGCAACCAAAATATTGATGTCTCTGGTCGTTTGGTGCCTAATTCATATTATATTTGGCAATTAGTTGTGGATGACTATGAATTTTTTGACACTCCCCCAAAAGATCAAGCCACAAAGAAGTCTTGTGAGAATAATGACAAAGAAAGGAAAACAATTAAATTTGGTTAAACTAATTGTAATTTTGTTAAATTTATGCACTTCAAGACAAAAAAGGATATATTGGCCAAATTACATAACATCTATGAAGGTGATGATACAATCAAGGAGGAAAAACTTCAAACCTACCAAGCTCTAATTGAGAGTCTAAAAATGATGGAAGATGAGAATATTGCTACTTTTACTTTCTAGGTTGATGAAGTTGTCAACTCTATTAGAGAAATTGGCGAAGAACTAAAAGATACAATGATTGTGAAGAAGGTGCTCATATCTCTTCCCCTAAGATTTGATTCAAAATTTTCTATTGTTGAAGAAGACTTGAAGATTTAAATATGATAGCTATGAGTTACATGGAATATTAACTACTCATGAGATGAGGATTGATAATGACAAATCTTCAAGGAAAGAGGTTTCATTCAAGATATCACTAACTCATTTGACTGCAAAATACGATGAAATGTTATGATGAAAGTTCAATAATTAACTGTATCATCGAGTACTTGTGAAATTTTAATTTTTTTAAAAACTTATGCCTGATGTTTTATGAAATTATGACGTTCGTCAAATTTCATCTCTATTTCGGCGTACACTTATGATTTTCTTCTAAGTTTCACACCATCCCCTATTTTTTTCTTTATGATTTTCATCTCTATTTCATCCCACATTAATTTTTGGGCCGACGGGTATATGGTAATTGTGAATGAGATCTTTCAAAACTATTATAAAACCCTCCAATTCAAGGGTTTGGTGATAGATTTACTGATTTGTCACAAATGCACCATTGAAAAATTCTTAAAATATGATTCTTTTAATGTCAAATTTCTTCATTGCTTGAAAGGAACCAAGTGACTATTGTTTCAAGTGAGTGTTTGATTCCATAAATGTTCTTGGAAGTTCTAATGTGATCCTAGTCAAAGGCAATCAAAGGTAGGAATTAGTATATAAAAGTGTTTGAAAGTCTAATTTTGAAGGCCTTTAGGATTTGGAGTTGTCATTGATCATTAAACTATGATTAGGGCTTATTGTCTTTTGTTGAATTTAGTCTGAGTTTACAGTAAAGTTATATGACAAGGGGGTCCTTGGTTTGAGAATAAGTTTTCAAGAGTCCAAGAAGGGGATGTGGATGACCCCTAGGTATCTTGAACCTTGTAACTATTATTGAGTTTGTGGGAAGTGTTATGTAAGAGAAGTAGAAAAATCATGTTAGATAATATTAGTGCAGAACAATATGAAGAGACACTTGATAGATTGTGGGATAGATTGAAAAGAAAGGGTGATGGGAAATGTTATTGTCCTTGCAATAATTGCAAGGGCTTAAAGAGGAGAATACTTTTAATTTCAAAAGCTAAGAAACATTGTAGGGAGCATGGTCACGTTGAAGAGGGGCATGATTATTGTCCATTGGTAAGTTGTTCATTATATGTCTTTATATTGATTGAATTTGTAAATGTTTATCTCGTTTTAACATTATATATATATATATATATATATATATATATATATATATATATATATATATATATATATCCTTTGATCACGATCATGGTTTATTTGTGTCGATCATTATTATAAAGGTGGGGTGCCCTAGGGCACATGATACTGATTATCAAGGCCTAGAGAATGTGGTTTACAAGTGAAGGAACACAGAGCTGTGAATATCGAAGATGAAGTTAATGATCCAATGGAAGAAGATGACCATCTGCCATCAAACATAGTTGAAGATGATGGTACAAATACATTGATCCATGACACATTTAGTGGCACAACTGATCATGATGATCGAGATGACTTTGTTGATGTTCATGATTTACCTGTACTTGAGAAGGCATATGAGCCCCTTTATGAAGGCTCCCAAGAAACTCTTCTCTTTGTGGTATTATTTCTGTTGAACTTGAAGGTTATGAATGGTTTATCCAACAACAATCTCATGGATGTTAAGGTATGCCATATATGTCATCTTTTATCATCTATTTTTGTTGTTAGTTCATCACTAGTAAATAAAGGATGAAATATGTACCATTATATTCTTTATATTAACAAATTTTGTTGTAGATTGATAGGTGAATTTTTGTTACCACCATCAAATATTTGACCTCGCTCATACCAATATTTCTCTGTCATTATGAAAGATATTGGTATGGAGTATTAAGCAATAGATGTATGTCCCAATTGATCATATTATATATCCTAAACAACATGAATTCGCAACAAAATGCCCAGAATGCCATATTAATAGATATCCAACATATCAAATAACAAAAAAGGTGCCTCACAAGGTTTTTGGTTATATTCCCATTATTCCATGCATGCAACAATTATTTAGGTGCAAAAGCTTAACACAATTTATGGATTACCATACACGAAATATAAGTGGAGATGACATTCTTTGAATGACTACAGATGGTTTTGCATTTAGGGACATGTAGGAAAAATGAACACACTTTAAAGAAGAACCTCAAAATCTTAGGCTTTCATTGGCAACATACAGTGTCAATCCATTTAGAGAACTGAGATCTATTTACCCAGTGTGGCCTGTTTTGTTATTAACAATAACATTCCTCCATGGATATCAATAAAGAGGGAGCACATAATGTTGGCAATGATTGTTCCAGATTTTTGTTTACCATAATTTTCTTCAACGTAGTAGCATCTCATTTGTCTTATTTGTTGCATAATGACTTATATTTTTTTCATTTAGTAGTCATGTAAATTAATTTATATATACTGCAGTAAAATGGTTATAATAATTATGTAATGTTTATGTTCATTAAACTAGGTAAGTACCAAGTTAAAGACATGAATGTATATATCAAGCCTCTTATCGACGAGTTACTAGACTTATGGAATGGACTCACTATGTATGACGTCTCTAGACCATTAAGACAAAGACAATTTCAATTACATGTAATGATTGTATGGATAATTCATGATGACCTAGGGCTAATACATTTTTGTAGTATATTATAATGTTCGACTACACTTTAAAAATATTTAATTTTATGAAGTAGATATCATGCATGATTTTTAAATAATCTATTCATTATATATAATTATAAAAATTGACATATATTTAATCCAATTATATATGATCTTGCAGGTCTTCAAACAAAGGGAAATTTGCATGTCCAGTTTGTGGTCCAAAGGTGAAATCTCATCGTTCAACAAGTTTGAGAAAGTAGGTGTTTGATGAGTATAGGAACTTCCTCCATATAAATCAGAAGTATCGAACTACTGAAAACCATCTTTTCAATGGGAAAGAAGAGACTACATCAAAACCACGAATAATGACACCTCACCTATATATATATATATATATATATATAGTTGGAATAAAATAGAAATAATCGTCAAGGTTATACATCAGATCAAATTGTTTATCTATCATATACAACATGTTTGGAATTTATATTTTAATACTCTGCTTTGTTTACTCATGTTATAATTGACAATGATTGTTGTTGTTAATTTTTTTTAACTTGTATTCTTCATGAAGGTCGTCAAGGCATTAATGGTCAGCTTCCAAAGGGACTAAAAAATTATTTTTCCCAAACAATTTAGTAAGTTGCCCTACTATGAGCAACTATAAATTGTGCATTTGTTTGATACAATTCATATCAAAAAGAATATAAAAACAACATTATGGAAAATATTGGATGGAAGACATGACAAATAAAAGATATCAAAATTTTTAGTGACATTCATGAAGCCAATCGTGCAATAAAAATGTCATTCAATTAAATAGCGATGTAGACCAAATTAATATAAGTGCCCTTCCTTGGTTACTAACGGAGAAACAAAGCAATGCTATAAAAGAAGTCATACCAAAAATTCTATTTCCCACAAGATTTGTTGCAAACATAAATAATATCATAACAAAGAAAGGTGAAATTGGGCCAGAGATGAAAACACATGATTGGCATACCTTCATTAAGGTAATTATTATATATATATATATATATATATATACTGCATGTACTTTTCAGTGTATTATGTTTAGTAGTTTTGAAAAAATAATGAAAAGATCATTTTATAATTGTTGTAGTGCGTTCTACCTCTATCTCTCCCAAACAACTTTTACAACAATGTCAAGCAATTCTATATGATCTTGGAAAATACATGAGGTAAGTAGTGATACTTTTTCAATTCATTGTATAGATCTTATATCTTTCATTTGATTTACTTGTTATGTAATATATTGTATATTTTTGTTAAATCTCATTAATATATTTGTGCCTTGAATCACTTGTAGATGGCTGACATCTAAATATATCCATAAATAAGATATAAGTTTTTGGAAGAGAAAAATTCCTTGTCTAATGTGTGAAATGAAAAAGTGTCTACCTTCCACATTTTTCAATGCGCAAGAACACTAACTCATACAACAAATTGAGGAGATTGAATTGTCTGAATCTGTACACACAAGATTAGTGTGGACGGTTGAGAGGAACTTTAAATTTTTAAAGGATTTGGTTAGACAAAGAGCACATCCCAAGGGTTCTATGGTGGAGGGATATATGGTATACCAGACCATAGTGTACATTACTAAATATCTTTCTAAGTTTGCATCAAAGATCCATGTAGATCACATTTGAGATCCCAACTCCATTAAAAAATTCAAAGGGGAGTACTTGATGGGGAATGGTAGATTGAGGAAAGTGAGAGGTAATTATAAGATGGCCATGGAGATTAATTATAATATATTTTAAATTTGGTTTTTATGTATATTGTGTTGGTTCCCAAATCAATAGATTGGAAAATTCTAAATGATTTGGCAGAACCTAGATAGGTAAACCTTCTCACCAAATGGCTCTTCAAGTTGGTTCTTTTTACAGCAGATTATATTTTATTTATATACGATTTTATGTAATCTATCAAGATGACATTAGTGTCTTGAAATGGATTCAATTGATATTCTTCACAACTATCTTCAACTAATCAATTTGTTACTTTGAAATGATTTTAAATCTTCTATTCCTTTGAATCTGATTGCTTTTATTATTTTATGTTGTTCTATCTGTTCCTATTGAAAGTAATAATTGATTTTGATTGAATTTTTTATCCTGTGTAAGACCAATCCCTTATCCTTATTGGGCACAAAGTCACTTCTCCTCAAATCTTCATGTCTAAATTTGAAAGATAATTTTTAAACTTACCCCTTGGGTAAATCTATCAACCATTCAATTATATTAATGCAAGTTAATTAAGCACATATCACACCAAACAATCTAACCAAGTTTAACTTCTCCTTAAGAAGACCAATCAGACAAGAAATGTAAGGACAACACTTCTTGATATTCAAATTAGTGTGAAAGTAAATAAAATATTTTCATAGGAATTTAAAATGGCAATGATTTCCTTGAATTTATTATCGCAAAGAACTAACTTGATAAGAAAATAATCCACACCACAATTGCATAGAAACGAACTGAGTCTTTGTATTAATTATGAAATGCTTGGTACATGGAATTTTTTACAGCTTCCTTCTATCCTCCTATATCTATTGTCTATATTCTATATCATATGGTCTCCCCTTCTACATAGTTGTGGTTTCTCCTTTATATAAAACTCAAAGAAGCGACAAGCTTCAAACCGTTTACAATCACATATTTTCATAACTAAACAGACACCATAAAAAACCTTACAATTAAGACATGTCACCTTAACAAAGTGAAAATATAATTAGAAAAAAGGAACATTATGATTGAAATGATGGAATAGTGGCCCTAAGGTCTGATTAATCGTGTAATCCTTCACCAACTTTTTTTTTTTTTCAGTTGCTTATTCTTCCTACGGGACCCCTTTATGATAGTCTTCAGATATTACTCTTCAACCCATTCCAAAATTTGAACATGAGTTGGCCATTGGTGATGGAGGATATCTGACATGTTGAGAAAGTAATCTTTCCATTTCTTTCTAGTTATAGCCCTGAATTCAATCACAAACATTGAGAATCTATTTTGTAATACCACAACTATGTCTAGGAATATGTTGAAACTCTTGATGCTGAAATCTTTATCCTCTTTCAAGTGAAATATGACTTTTGGAACTATGTCTTTAAATTTGGTCTTCCATTCCTCTAGAATCTTGACACGATATTCTTTATCAACAATTTCAGGAATTGACCAATGTTTAATGGTATGAAAGGAGGATATTTTCTCCTTTATTCTCTCTTCCTCTTGCTCTATATATCGAATTTATTTTATGACTACATAAATCATTTCCTCTATTTCCTTTATCTCTTTAGGTGCATCTGGATCTCTTTGAGTAACTTCACTAAGCTTGATCTAATCAAAATGAGAAGTCTTCCATCTCCTGGAAAGCTCTTTCACCTATGGCCTATGTTTGTCAAATGTTTCTAACATTTCCAATAAAACCTGATACCTATCATATACTTCATCACATTTACTGATCACTAGATCAACCCTGTTGGCCAATACTCATTCCAAAGGATTTAGTCTTTCTCTGGGAATTTTGTGTAAAATAATCTCATTTGGGCTTCTCAGTTGGCCATTTTCCTCTTCATGTTTTTTTATCTTTTCTTTTGACTATTCATCATGTGTCACATCAAAAGGTGTGGAAGATGCATTTTTATACAATACCAAATCTTTTCTTTGGTCATTACCTTTGAATTCTTTTATCTCCTTTTAAAATATTTCCCTTTCAAGGTATAATTCATTGATAAATTTATTTGTTTCCATTTCCCTATTCCGAGCCTTCTCTAGTTTCTCATGCATGTGCTTGAATTGATCTTTGTTAAACAATTCCCTATGCATTAACTCTGAAGCAGATACCAAGGAATTAGTGTTCTCTATTGTTTGAACTTTTTCCATTCCATCATTTACTTTCACAACGTCAAGAAGTTTGGGCTTATGAGGTCCCTTGAAAATCACCCACATGGCTAAAGTATCAGTCTTGGGGTTATACCCTTATCCAACTATCTTTTCATCAGTATCAAATTCGACAACAAATGTGGGGTCATCTTTTTTTTCTGACTTGGTCCAAAAAAATAAATGTTGAAGGTTAAGTCCTAGAATAATCAACATGTCGCTCTTCTTTACCATCTCCCTGTCCTCCTCCTAGGTGCAATTTATCTCACCAAGATTAATCTCCTTGAGTGTTTGATGAATGAATTCCTCATTCTTTTAATCTTCATCTCCCATCAAATTTAATTTCTTCCTTTCTTCAAAAGTGTTCATTTTCATGTGTATCAAAAAATCCTTGAATTCTCGAGTTTCAATAAATCTTGTTGATATAGATTACCTTTCATCCATGAAATTAATAGGTTCCTCTTCTTCTTGAAACTGAGAATTATAACCATGAAATTGTTTCTAAAATACCAATGGAGAACTAGGTCTATCCACTTCTTCATCATTACCAAGTGCTTTGAGTGCACTAGCAACCTCTTCGGTATCTCCTTCTCCTTGTGAGTCATCATGTGGCTCAATAGGTGCCACTTTTTCTTTATTTTTCTTTTTAGGAGGAGGGAAATTTGTTGCATCATCAAAATATGAATCATGAGTAATTAAATTTTTATGCCTTTTAGGAGTAGAAGGCTTAACCTCTGGTGGAACATCACTTGTACATTTTCCAAATAATTTTTCAAAATCTCGCAAACACAATTCCATTCTTATTATCTCATTGGTCTGATCATGGAGAAACCCTAGTAATCCCTTTTGTTGTCTTTCATCTTTTAACTTCTTCAATATGTTCCATTTTTGCATGACATTTGAAGGATTCATACAATTTTAGGCAATAGCTTCAATAATGTCTATTTGATGTTTAAATTCTTTGATGAAGGACTGAATGTGACCTTCAGGGTCATAGACCCTTTCCTTTCCATCTTTAAATTGAAATTCTCCCTTTAAATAAATTTGAACTTGTTCAATACAAAAAATACCAATAGAAAACCCTGCAAATATGACCACACGGAGTATGAAAGTTCCCTTTTTCCTCAGTCTATTTAGTTCCATTTTGAACCACATCAACTACCAAATAAACTCTAGAAAAGCGCAAATCTGTCAGAAACAAAGACTAGTAGTTTATGAGGGGCCTTCTTGCACCTATAAACTCTAATAAGACTGTGATCACTCTTATTAAAACAGCCAGAAAACTTATGGGTGTAACCCTTCTAATAAGGATTATGTTCCAATGGTCTTAACACATCCATTATCTTAAGAGAAATCCTTTCCATCTATAACCCAAGTGCCCTCAATATCCACAACAAATGAGTCATGAAAAGTGTTGTAATTACAATCTCTACTGTTCTTATACCACACCCTACACCATAGCTCAACTGGGAGTCTTCTTCCTTTATCATCCACCATGGTCAATTTCATGGAGTGTCTGAACACATTGATCTTTTGGAGCAAGATTAGATGTCACAATAGAGAATACTTTTTAAAAGTTCTACTAGTCTTCTAGTAGACTAACTCATTGTGTAAAATTCTTTTAGTCTCAGTAGCAATATCAAATTCTAGGTTGACATTGGGATTCTAAATTCTTATTTGGAATTCTGGATCTATGATTATTGCCATAAAATTGGCACCACCCATGATATGTTTTCTGAAAGAAATACATAAATTCCAGTGTAGGAAATGGATTCTTACCCGTCACCATTATTGGTTTGTTATTATGTCCCCTGTTCCTGAAATAGGCTACCTCTTACAACCTCATACTCCTTACCATCCTTTCATAGTCCACTGGGTACCCCTCCCTATCAATTCTGGTAAGTTCTTTCTTGTTCAAACCAAAACATTCAGTGGTACATGATTTAGAAACAACAGGAATTGGGTTTCCATCTACCCCTCTGACCGTTCTAGTTTCTTGTTTGTAATTATAGGCCAATTGATCAATAAGCTCAACATCTATGAACACATTTGGCACAATAATGTTTGCTAGCTCAATCTTCTAGGGGTTAGAACTAGGCAATTTCTCATCCCTATTATTTTATAAATACCAAAATAGGGACCTACCGGTATGTGGTATATTAGCATCTTTACATTCAGACCATAAACCCTGGAAAATGACCTTCATTCCAGTATCAACAGACGTAGGAAATGCATCTAGGAGGGAATTTTGTAAAGGGAATTTTTGTACCTTACCCTTTTCTTCCTCTTTAACCTTTCTCTTAGCCATTTAAAAAAATAAAATTCGAGGTGCAAGTAGAAAGGTTAACTTACTGATTTATTCCAAGCCTTCTGCAACTGGCGGATAACTTCTTCTCACCACTTTTCTTTCATCTCAACAAACACTAGAAGTTCAATTATCACCTGTGTTGTTTTAAATCATGCACTGGCTCTTTTAATTATGAGGTCATAAGCATTTATCCCATCACACTTCCACATGTGTGTTTTTTCACTCTGGTGAAATGAAGACCAACTCATTTTAGTACCTCTTTCGCTACTTCGCAAATGTGTTTTATTCATATCCGTGAAATAGCGACCATTTCGCTAATTTGCAAGTGGAAAATATGCACTTTGCAAAACAACATTAGGTTCACTATTTTTGAATCCCTTCTTACAATATTCTTCAAAATGATGATGACTTTGCCATTTTGCAACCTTTACTTTATGTCCTCTGTGAAATAGCGATGGGTTTGCTATTTTACAACTCTTGTTTTCTCTCTTTGCGAAAAAATGACAGGGTCTCTATTTTAGAACCCTTATTTTTTGTCTTTTTGAAATAATGATGGCTTTTCTATTCCACAACTCTTGGTTTATGTATTTGCGAAACAATGATGACTTTGCTATTTCACAACCCTTTTTTTATGTCTTTGCAAAAAAAAAACAATGTATGAACCAAGGTTATATGTGCCTCTCTTAGTTTTTTATGGATCAAGGAAGCTTTCTGTTAGGTATTTGCCTTTGTATTTTATAAGGTACTTTTATATAACCTGCAATATGATATTAGAATAACTATGTTGAACACAACATTCATGTTCTAATGTATGTAAATCTTTTGGGTAAAGATAGGCATTCTATTTGGGATCCTTTTGTGGTAACTTCATAAGAACAATTTAGTAAATTTACAAAATCTTGGTGATGACTAACATGGTTCACTAGGAAAAGGTCTTATAGTCCATATATATGGTCAAAATTATGTCAAAATTTTGAGGTTCCAACAAAAAGATTGAAATTTCTCAAAGTATGCCAAGCTTCGTGCTCAAAATCTCCAAGTGACTTGGCCAATGAATGAGATCAACTGAATTACAGTTGAAATCCCCTGCTCTTTAGGCTCTCATGACCTAGGCAGGTAGACCCGTTCTCCAACTATATCTCCAAGTTGAATATTTTTATAGAAGATTAAATCTTTCTTCTACTTATATTCCTATTTCAAAGTGGCATATATTTGAAATAGAATGACTAGTCTGCTAATTACTTGATTACTCTTATTTTTCTTATCTACTTTCTTTATTCTATCTTCCTTTTGTTACTTTAACCTCTACTAATGCTTTTCTCCTATACTTATTTGATTTAAATCTATCTGTTGAATTTGAAATGTGAGCAATGGGTCTTGGATACATATAGTTCAGAGGTTTCTTATGAAAGATAATAAGATCATTGGTAGTGAGATGTTAGGTTTTTAGGTACATCAATTATAAATTAAGGTCGTATACCATGGTAATTAACTAATTATACGTCATTTGTGAATTTAATTTTTTTTGATATAGTTGGTTGAGAGTGGGATGCACTACATTTGTACGTCACAAACAATCTAGATTGGACAACAGTATAGATTGAATGATGTCGACAATCTGGTCGCACATTAACATAGGAAGGTGTGGCTTCATTGGTTAAAGAAGCTAATCGTAATGGATATTCCAATGTTACACTAAGGGAAATTGATTTAGCATATGGTTTAAGAGATAAATAGGTAAATATAAATATATTAATCACCCATATTATTTAATTATGTTAAATTATATTTATGTATTAATCACCCATATTATTTAATTATGTTAAATTAAATTATAAATTATATTAATCATCCATACATTCAACCAAGAATAAATATGTTTAACAAGTGATGATGCAATAATTTTTACATGCTTGACATATTGCAGGTGAAACACCACAAGACTATGTGGTACAATGGTCATAAATTTTGAAGAAAAAATTTGGATGGCACAAAGAAAACTTGTGATTCTGAGATAACTATTGTCTTTGAGGTAACTAATGTTTCATCTAGAAGCGGCATACATCCAAAAGTCTCAGAAAATTGATACTATGGTATTTTGGATGATATACTTGAGTGTGACTTTAAGTTAAAATTATTTTTGTTCGTCATCCAATGGTACAAGCTACGATTGAATGAAAATGATACGAAGAGAATTTTTATTGAACATGATAATGAATTTACCATGGTTAATACAAGGTCAATCGAGCGAGCTAGAAATGAGCTCTACATTCTTCCAAGCCATTGTGAGAAGGTATTTTACTTAGAGGTTCCAGGTAAACCGGGCCGGTAATTTTTTGTTAGACATGATCCAAGAGGAAGATCGATAAAGTATAATGTGGTGGAAGAAGAAGATATCGAAGAACTAGAAGATGATGATCAAGATCACCAATTAGTTGATGATGTGCCTGATGAAGATGTCGAAGAAGAGGAACTAGATCATCACGATGTAGGAATTAATGTTCATAAAGATGATATCCATGTGGATGTTGACATTATCAAAACTAATATCAGTGATGATGATGATGGTTCTATGAACAATCCTTACAATTTTGAACCTGGATTGGATGATACATACACAAATTTGGATGAAGAAGAAGATTAATGACATTGAAATGTATGAGTTATGCGATTATATTATATATTTGATATTGATTTATTGATAGAATTATATTTGACTTATATGGTTACATAATTAATTCATGTTGTTTTTAATTTTTATTCCATTACATAATTAATTCATGATGTTTTTATGTTTTATGCCATTACATAATTAATTCATGATGTACTCTTTAATGTTTTTAATTCATGATGTTACAACTATTGTAGCTCTCTTAGAAATTTCCATATGATCAAATCCTAATTAATCTATGACTATTTATGATTAGATTTTATTTGATCATATCTTTGGTTATTTCATTCCCAAAAAATAGTGTTTCCTCATGTTGACCCCGCATAGTGCCATGTGAATGGGGCCAACGCTGAATTTTTTTCCAATTTGTGCATGTATGGAGTGAAACTTGACATGGTTAGCCTAGATGCATGCGTTGGCAATATGGGAGGGTTTCAAGACTTAAATATGAGGTCATGCTATATAAAGGCATCTCATCCTTCCTAATAATACAAGTTGCCTTATTATTCGTCCCTTTCGTATATTGTTCTCAACATTTCTTTGGTTAATGGTTTCAAAAGATGAGGCTCTCTGAGCCTCACCTTGGATCTATTACACATCAGTTTATACATTTTCATTAGCAATGAATATTTAGATGATCTTTAAAAAGCTCAATGAATATAAATATGATAATAGGAATCTAAAAAATGAGTATATTTTGTTTATGGAACCTAAACCACAAGGTTTGTCACTCAAATGCTAAAACCAAGTCAAATTAACCCCTAACACCTATTGGTGGAAGAAGAAGAAAACATCGAAGAAATAGAAGATGATGTAGATGATGATCATGATCAACAATTAGTTTATGATGTTCCTGACGAAGATGTTGAATAAGAGGAACTAGATCATGATGATGTAGGAGTTAATGTTCATGAAGATGATATCTATGTGGATGATGAAATTATCAAAACTGATATCAGTGACAATGATGATGATATGAGAAATCCTTACAATGTCAAATTTGGATTGGATGATACGGACATAGAGTTGGATGAAGAAGAAGAGATCAATGACATTGAATTGTATGATTTATGCGATTATATTTTCTATTTGATATTGATTTCTTGATAGAATTATATTTGACTTATATGGATACATAATTAATTCATGATGTTTTTAATTTTTATGTTATTACATAATTAATTCATGATGTACTTTTTAATGTTGTTAATTCATGGTGTTACTGTTGGAAAGCTACAATGGAAACAATTGTTGTTTTGTCATTGATGCCAAAAATTAACTGGTGAGACTATTTCTATCTGTTTGAGTACCATATCTATTGATTGATGAAGAAGATTTGAAGGCAAGTATAACAAGAAGACCAAGTGAAATGGTTGAGTTATGGGATATCACAAAGTTACTTGATCAGTTGGCACATTGGCAAAGTAATGTGTTGTTTATCTTTTGATGACAGTTTGCTGAGAACAGTTTATGCTGAGCAAAGTTTGTGATGACCGAGTGCCAGTAAATTGCCAAGGAAACTAGTGATGACCGAGCAGAAGAACACAGTGTTGGCCGAGCAGCAATATTTTGGTAATTGTTGAGATTTGAGATCTCTGGCCGACATAGTTGATATTATTGGGATATGTAAAGTTAATTAAGGATAAGAACGATTGGTCCACACTATTTAAATGCACAAGTAACTGTAATTAATGCATGGTCCCAAGATTTAATTAGTGATTGATTTGGAGAAGTAAATTAAATGTAAAGATGGAAAGATCTGTTGGATCTAACCTAACCTAAGATCTACGATCTTGATTAAGCGGCAAAGATTTATTTTACCTAGATAAAGAGGTATAAGATAACCTCAAGGGGTTATTCAAAAGTGATGTAAAAAGTGTATGCAAGAGGATTACATGGTTAATTGACTGATTCGCATAATCTAGTAGAGAAGGCTGAGCAGAGAAGTAGAGAGTTGCGAGAGTGATTGCTTGACAGATTTCCAAGAAGATCTGAAGATTAAAAAGAGAATGGAGGCCACTCAGTGAATTAGCATTAGAGCTGAATTGGATTTGGATTTGCAAAGTAAGTTGTATGTATCAGATCACACCTGCTGATTACTTTCTAACCATTGTATCAGTCAAAATCCTTTAACCAGGTTGACCTAACAGTCATTGTATAAATCCTTTGAGTAAGGTGACATTTAGGTGGAATGTTCTAAGTCCTCTAACAAGGAGACTCCTGACAGGGTGATTAAATCCTTTAACCAGGTCACATTTAGCAATGTGTTTTGTAACCTTTAATAGGGTTGGCTCCTAACAAATCTCACTTCAGAAGAGTGAAAACTTGATAGCGTGTTATTGGTAGTTTTTCCCAAATTGGGTTTCCACGTTAAATATTGGTGTCAACTTGTGTGAATGTTTATGTTGTGTTTTACTGTTAAGTTTCTACAAGCTGATTACATTTGAACAGTAAACAACATATGTATGTTGTTGATTTATGCTATTGCTGCCGAGCATATCTGAGTTGTTCAAAGTGGTATAAAGTTTAAATTGGTATATCTATACCCAAGGATAACTGATTCATCCCCCCTCTTAGTTATTCTGAATTCATTCTAACAATTGATATCAGAGCTTTGGTCTCTTGAAAATAGTTTGAAGGTACTTGGAGAAAAAGATCAAGATGTATAAAAAGGAGGTACCAAAGTTGAACAAAGATAATTTCCCTGCATGACAGAGTTTGATGAAATTGCATCTAGATGGTATTGGTGATTCTGCTAAGCACTATGTTGAACATGATTATGTAGCACCCACTACACCTTCCACAGTTGCACAGTTAAGAGAAAAGCAGGAACACAATCAAGCAATGTTGGAGATTGCATCATCTTTGAACTATCATGAGTTTGAAGACATAAAGAACTGTAAAAATGAAAAGTAGATGTGGGATTCCCTAGCAACCATCCATCGAGATGATACAAATGCACTGAGAGACAAATTTGAAAGTTTAAGAGGTAAGTTTAATGAAATGAAAATGCAAGAAGGAGAAAATATAGTTCAATATTATGGTAGGATAAAGGAAGTTGTAAATGATATTAGAGGAGCTAAGGGAACCATTGATGATAACACCATTATGAGAAAGGTACTAAGAACACTTCTTCCTATATATGCTATTAGAGTCTCTGCAATTCAAGAGTTAAGATGTACTCCTAATAATAATTTGACAGCTCAAATTTTGATAGCTACACTCCACAAGCCATTGAATTCAAGTCCCAGATGGTCCTTAACAAATAAAAGAAAGGAAAGAAATATGTGAACAATGAAAACAACACTACAGATGATGACTTGGAAGAACTTGAGGCACTTATGGAAAGAAGACTATCTAGAGGAAAAAGAAAATTCAAAGGTAAACTTCCTATTTTTTTTTTTCATGTAACAAAGTTGGTCATATTGCTGCAAGATGTCTTGATAAGAATGATAAATATGATAGAAGAGATAGCAAGTACAAAGATATAAAGGATGACCGAGACTTCAAAAAATATAAAGATTACAAAGATAAAGGTAAGAAATCTTGTTATATAGCTGAAGAAGCTTCTGACAGTGAATCTGACAATTCTGATGAAAATGATATAGAAGTTGTGTATGTTGCTATGAAAGATGATTCTGATGATGATGAGAAAACTATACTAATTTCTTATATGAGTAAAGGTGATCGTTGGATTATTGATAGTGGTTGTTCACATCACATGACTAGTGATAAAGATAAATTTGAAACCTTAGATCAGTGTAAAGGTGGTTATGTGAAATTTGGTAATGATGCACCATGTCTTGTTAAAGGGAAAGGATCAATTAACTTGATTGACAAGATTGTATATTGGGTTGATGATCTTAAATATAATTTATTGAGTGTTTCACAGCTGAATACTTTTGGTTATAGAGTTGAATTCCATCACAAGAAGGCAAAGATCTATGATGCCACTGGAGAATTAGTTGGAAGTGGAGAACAAACAAAAGTTAACTTGTTTTATCTGGACTTAGCTAATGAGATATACTTGTTTGTACAATATAATGATGTTTGGTTATGGCATAAAAGGTTGTGTCAGGTAAACTTTGATAACTTGGTAAGCATAAGAAAATTGAAAAAGGTTAGAGGGCTGCCTAAGTCAAAGAAACCTAAAAATGCAATGTGTAAGCAATGTAAATTAGGAAAAATGACTAAATCTAGTTTCAGAAGAAAGACTCATACTTCTGAGGAAATTTTGGAATAGGTTCATATTGACCTTTGTGGTCCCATTGGTAAAAAAATTTATTGTGGAGATAGATACTTTATTCTATTTGTTGATGATTACTAAAGAATGATGACTGTTATGTTTCTTAAAGAAAAATCTGATGCATTCCAGTTATTTAAGTGGTACTTGGAAAAAGTTGAAAAGGAGATAGGTAAAAGCCTGAAATGTTTAAGATTTGATAGAGGAGGTGAGTTTATTTCTAATGAGTTTAACAGATTCTGCAATGACCAAGGGATAAAAAGAAAGATGTTTGCGCCTAGGACACCACCACAGAATGGTATTGCTGAGAGAAGAAATAGATCTATCATGGATTGTGCCAGAACACTAATAATGGAGAAAAATGTTGTACAAAAATATTGGAGATCAGCTATAAGTACAATAGGCTATACCCTTAACAGAGTACAAGTTAAGAAAGGTACTAATGCTACACCTTATGAGCTACGGTATGGGTATGCACCTAATGTAAGATATTTCAAAGTTTTTGGAAGCAAATGTTTCATACTAAAGGATAAAAAAAATGGAAAAATTGATGCTAATGGTGAGGAAGGAATATTCCTTGGTTATTCAACTAAAAGTAAAGCATACAAGTGTTTGAATTCTAACACTAACAAAATTGTGGAAAGTGAAAATGTTAGAATTGATGAATATGTAGAAAGAAATGAAGCTGAAAGTACACATGAACCTAAAAGTTACAAATCATTTGTCTATCTGGATGAGGAAGATTCTAATGAATTACCTAAACCTGAGAATGAGGTTGTCGAGCAATAGCTAGCACCTGCCGAGTCACAGAACGAAGCTGCCGGGCAACAAGAGGTAATTGCCGATCTATCTAGTGGAGATGCCGAGTCACAGAATCAACCTGAATTAAACGTGAATAATCAATCTAAAGCAGAAAAAGAACTCACTCTAGCAAAGTATGTAAGGACGCACCATAAACCTGATCGAATCTTAGGATCAAAGAATTCTGCAGGTTATGACAAGAAGCAAGTTGAGAGAAGATACATGCTTGTTATGTGATTTTGAGCCTAAAACAGTAAAAGATGCCTTAGAAAATGAAGATTGGATACAAGCCATGAATGAAGAAATTGAATAGATTAAGAGGAATAAGACTTGGACACTTGTACCTAGGCCAAATGACAAAAATGTAATTGGTACTAAGTGGGTATTCAGAAATAAGCTGAATGAACATGGAGAGGTAACTAGAAACAAAGCTAGACTGGTATGCAAGGGTTATGCACAAGAGGAAGGAATTGATTATGGAGAAACATTCACCCCAGTTGCAAGATTGGAAGGAGTAAGAACCTTACTTGCATATGCAGCCTACAAAGGTTTTAAATTTTATCAAATGGATGCAAAGTCAACATTTCTAAATGGGATATTAGAAGAAGAAGTATACATTGAAAAAGATGATTGATTTGTTTACCCAAGCAAGAAGAACATGGTTTACAGACTACACAAGGCAATATATGGACTGGAGCAAGCACCAAGAGCATGGTATGAGAGATTGCACAATTATTTGATAAAGATTGGATTTGAAAGAACCAATGACAACAACAATCTATATTTGAAGACAAAGCAAAGTAAAGGTACTTTATTGGCTGAAATTTTTGTTGATGTCATTATATTTAGTGGACAAGATGTGTTATGCCAAGCATTTGCAAAAGAGATGCAAACTGAATTTGAGATGTCTATGTTTGGTGAGATAAAATTCTTTGTTGGCTTACAAATATATAAGATGAAGAATGGTATCTATATTACTCAATCACAATATGTCAAGGAGATATTAAAAACTTTTGGAATGGAAGATTCAAAACCAGTGAGTACACCCATGGCTATTGGACATAAGTTAACAAAAAATGATGATACAAAAGAAGTGAATCAAACCCTTTACAAATCAATGATTGGAAAGCTGTAATATGTTGTGCACACCAAACCTGATATTGCACTGGCTATTGGAATAGTTGCAATATTTTTTGCCAATACCAAGAAACTCATATGATGGCAATAAAAATAATTTTGAGATATTTGAAAGGAACATATGAATATGGTCTGTATTACAAAAAGAATGATAAGTTTGAACTTAGAGTTAATATCGACTCTGATTGTGCTGGAAATTTGGATGATAGAAAAAGCACCACAGGTGGAGCATTTATTTTAGGAAAAAGATTAGTTTCATGGACAAGCAAGAAACAAAATTGCACGTCACAATCTATAGCTGAAGCCTGTAACACCCCAAAATTGGCATCTTGCAACCCTAACCAATTTTGTTGCATTTGTCACTCTTTAGATCATCAAAGTCCTATTGTACTAGGCAATTCTGAGTTTTAACTAACTCTACTTGACCTAAGGGTCAAATGTAGAAAATCCTAAATCTGCATTAATCATACATCATATTTAATTCATAAATATCTATTGGCTAAATAAACCTTATGATCGAATTAATTTAATTATAAAGTCCTAGAACTTTAATTAAATTAAATTCACCCTCTTTAGCTAAAACACATAAAAGGAATTAAATAATATTTAATTATTAAATAAATATCCTCATTTCAATAATTGAATTTAATTATTCAAATAATTGAGAAAAAAACACATTTATGAGGTCATATTCTATTTATTTAATTAAATATTCTCTCAAAAATCTTCTCTCCTATTTAGAATTGGAAATTTCTCTTTAACTATGCTTTAAAGAGAAAGAAAAGAGATAAAACAAATAAAACAGTTAAAGCAAAGGGAAAACAATTTTGTTGTATTCTTTTAAATAAAGCTTTCTATTCTAAACTGGCTTTTCTATCTATTTTACTTCAAAGAGGAAAGTTTCTATTCTGATCATCTCTGAGTCTATAAAAGGACTCTTATTCTTCATTCAAAACCCCCACTCATTTTCATGCATTGTTAGAATACTGAATTATTGTCACATTTCTTGATAATCTCATATAGAATAATTTCATTATTGCAATAGATTACTTTCAATTTCTAGAATA